>CAKALG010013661.1:0-13520 GCA_916700815.1 Helicolenus hilgendorfi
TCAGTCGTCCAGACGAGCTCAGCGCATCTCCGACCGGGACAAGAGACTTTTCTCTTTTTTCAAAAAGAACTGAGCCCCGTTGGACTGGTCCTGAGACAGCAGACAGACAGAGACAGACATCACGGTATCGGTAACCCCAACTCCACCAAAGACGGGCAGCGTGGGGGGAGGGAGGGGCGGTCATTATGCACTTTATCCGTCCCATTACTCCTCTCTTTGACTGCTGACAGGTAGAAATATAAGGTCATAGAAGATGAACAGGGTCACAGAGTTTACCTCCAGAGGAAGGAAGGTCTCCTGTAGTGCCTACAACCATCTACATCTCTACTAGCCCACTGCCAATGCTGTCCTCACTGGTCCTAACTGGTACTGTACGCATCCCAGTAGTGATCGGACAGATCTAACTGGGTTAGATGCTGGGTGTAGTGGGAGAAGATGAGGATAGATGCTGGGTGTAGTGGGAGAAGATGAGGATAGATGCTGGGTGTGGTGGGAGAAGATGAGGATAGATGCTGGGTGTGGTGGGAGAAGATGAGGATAGATGCTGGGTGTAGTGGGAGAAGATGAGGATAGATGCTGGGTGTGGTGGGAGAAGATGAGGATAGATGCTGGGTGTAGTGGGAGAAGATGAGGATAGATGCTGGGTGTAGTGGGAGAAGATGAGGATAGATGCTGGGTGTGGTGGGAGAAGATGAGGATAGATGCTGGGTGTGGTGGGAGAAGATGAGGATAGATGCTGGGTGTAGTGGGAGAAGATGAGGATAGATGCTGGGTGTGGTGGGAGAAGATGAGGATAGATGCTGGGTGTGGTGGGAGAAGATGAGGATAGATGCTGGGTGTAGTGGGAGAAGATGAGGATAGATGCTGGGTGTGGTGGGAGAAGATGAGGATAGATGCTGGGTGTGGTGGGAGAAGATGAGGATAGATGCTGGGTGTAGTGGGAGAAGATGAGGATAGATGCTGGGTGTGGTGGGAGAAGATGAGGATAGATGCTGGGTGTGGTGGGAGAAGATGAGGATAGATGCTGGGTGTAGTGGGAGAAGATGAGGATAGATGCTGGGTGTGGTGGGAGAAGATGAGGATAGATGCTGGGTGTGGTGGGAGAAGATGAGGATAGATGCTGGGTGTAGTGGGAGAAGATGAGGATAGATGCTGGGTGTGGTGGGAGAAGATGAGGATAGATGCTGGGTGTGGTGGGAGAAGATGAGGATAGATGCTGGGTGTAGTGGGAGAAGATGAGGATAGATGCTGGGTGTGGTGGGAGAAGATGAGGATAGATGCTGGGTGTGGTGGGAGAAGATGAGGATAGATGCTGGGTGTAGTGGGAGAAGATGAGGATAGATGCTGGGTGTGGTGGGAGAAGATGAGGATAGATGCTGGGTGTGGTGGGAGAAGATGAGGATAGATGCTGGGTGTAGTGGGAGAAGATGAGGATAGATGCTGGGTGTGGTGGGAGAAGATGAGGATAGATGCTGGGTGTAGTGGGAGAAGATGAGGATAGATGCTGGGTGTAGTGGGAGAAGATGAGGATAGATGCTGGGTGTTATAATGCTGCACCTCGGCCTTCATGTCATCTCTCAGGTTTATTCAGCTGTTCAGAGGATGTTCATGGATCAGGACCTCAGGGTGCTCCGTATCTCTGTACAAATCAAATGATCTTACTGCCAGCAGTGAGGATCTACCATGGTTTAACGGGCCAGGCCCAAATCTCCAATCACAGCAATAGATCTATTATTAAAGCAGCACTAGTCTATATATGATGTGAAAGGGGTCAGTCATAGAGGATGATCCTCCTCAGCTCTACGGAGCCTCTTTTAGTTCTACAGAGTCTCTTTTAGCTCTTTTTACTGTTTCCTGATGAACTGACTGTTCTCTATCTGCTCAGCAGGAGACAGACTCCGTTAGCATCTAGCTTGTGAATATAGTGGAGCATCTAAAGCAGCTAAAGACACAGATAACAACACATAGAGATCAGCAAGAAGAAGAGTCAATATTGGTCTTCAGATCCAGTATTGGAGTTCAGATCCTTTCCTCAGCATGCTGAGAAATATTCCCATCACCAGTAAACTGACCTTTATGACCTTTAAAAGTGTCCTCCTCTTTGTTCGCAGAAGTAATGAGACATATGACCATAGTCCATGGTCCAGTTTTTATGTTTCACGCTGCAGTAAAACCGACTGAAGCCTGAGCAGCTCTTTATAGTGGATCCTGAGGGTCTGTGGTGAACTCACCTCAACATCTGAATAAACCTCTGAAGTCAGTGACGACGTCCGTCTAGCTGATATCATCATCACGTTATACATTTACAATATTTGTAAAAGAAAAAAACACTGTCCAACATTGTCCTCATGATGTCAGTCATCTTCCTAGTTGACCAAATTAAAAAATAAAACATGTTTACATCAGCTTGAGAAGGAGGAAGAACTACATAGAAGGTTGAGTTTGATTGGAGGGCCGGTGGACTGAGGTTCAGCTCTAATAGAAAAGGTGGTCTACCTCCATCCTCACTGCTTCAACACTTCATGGGCACTTTGGTTCTTTAGCTGGCGGGCTTCCTTTAGCTTCCTTTAGCTTCCTTTAGCTTCCTTTAGCGTCCTCTAGCTGACTCCATCAGAGACACAGTATACTTTGGTCCTCTAGCTGACTCCATCAGAGACACAGTATACCTTGGTTCTCTAGCTGACTCCATCAGAGACACAGTATACTTTGGTTCTTTAGCTGACTCCATCAGAGACACAGTATACTTTGGTCCTCTAGCTGACTCCATCAGAGACACAGTATACCTTGGTTCTCTAGCTGACTCCATCAGAGACACAGTATACTTTGGTTCTTTAGCTGACTCCATCAGAGACACAGTATACTTTGGTCCTCTAGCTGACTCCATCAGAGACACAGTATACCTTGGTTCTCTAGCTGACTCCATCAGAGACACAGTATACTTTGGTTCTTTAGCTGACTCCATCAGAGACACAGTATACTTTGGTCCTCTAGCTGACTCCATCAGAGACACAGTATACCTTGGTTCTCTAGCTGACTCCATCAGAGACACAGTATACTTTGGTTCTTTAGCTGACTCCATCAGAGACACAGTATACTTTGGTCCTCTAGCTGACTCCATCAGAGACACAGTATACCTTGGTTCTCTAGCTGACTCCATCAGAGACACAGTATACTTTGGTTCTTTAGCTGACTCCATCAGAGACACAGTATACTTTGGTCCTCTAGCTGACTCCATCAGAGACACAGTATACCTTGGTTCTCTAGCTGACTCCATCAGAGACACAGTATACTTTGGTTCTTTAGCTGACTCCATCAGAGACACAGTATACTTTGGTCCTCTAGCTGACTCCATCAGAGACACAGTATACCTTGGTTCTCTAGCTGACTCCATCAGAGACACAGTATACTTTGGTTCTTTAGCTGACTCCATCAGAGACACAGTATACTTTGGTCCTCTAGCTGACTCCATCAGAGACACAGTATACCTTGGTTCTCTAGCTGACTCCATCAGAGACACAGTATACTTTGGTTCTTTAGCTGACTCCATCAGAGACACAGTATACTTTGGTCCTCTAGCTGACTCCATCAGAGACACAGTATACCTTGGTTCTCTAGCTGACTCCATCAGAGACACAGTATACTTTGGTTCTTTAGCTGACTCCATCAGAGACACAGTATACTTTGGTTCTCTAGCTGACTCCATCAGAGACACAGTATACTTTGGTTCTCTAGCTGACTCCATCAGAGACACAGTATACCTTGGTTCTCTAGCTGACTCCATCAGAGACACAGTATACTTTGGTTCTCTAGCTGACTCCATCAGAGACACAGTATACCTTGGTTCTTTAGCTGACTCCATTATTAAATCCAGTGTACGAGCTGAATGACTGACAGTGATGTCTCATGTCTGTCTGTGTTTGGACGCCTGTCTCATGCAGCTGTGCTAACCTATGCAGATGTCTTCTGGTCATCTCAGCTGGTCGTTGGGAAGGATCAACCCAAAGAATGATTTTTTTATAAAACGTCTAATAGGTTTGGACAAAATCGTTATATTTATAAGAAAAAATGCATAACTTTTTGAATGAAAATCTTTTTTTAGAGAGAGATATATACGTGTACGTTGTTACTTCAGTGTGTGTGAGCTGGACATCATCACTCATCTGTTTGTCTCTTTGACTGTTCAGGTGTTCAGGTGTGCCCTGTCGTAGAGCTGGCACGAGATCCACGAGTACTTCTACTACTAGTACTAGTACTTCATGTGAATCTCAGTCATTAATCCAAGAGCGCCCTGTAAACTGATGAATCAGTTCATGGTACAACTTCCTGATAAGTCACCCTTTATAAACAGCTTATAACCTCTCATGTCTGCCTATTAAACAGCAGACTACAGCCAGCAACCAGTTAGTATAGTTTAGTCCACAGACTGGGACCAGCTAATCCTTTCATCTAATCCCACCTAAAAATGAAAACTGTTCCTTTAATAGTCAGTACTGACGGGGTAGACATTAGTCTGCTGGTAGACATGTTAATTAATCATCAATTCAATTCAATTCAATTCAATTCAATTTATTTTTATATAGCGTCAAATCACAACAGAAGTTATCTCAAGACGCTTTATATATAGACCGGCTGGGGGGATGGATAGATAGATAGAGAGAGAGAGAGAGAGAGAGGGAAGCAACCACAATAATAGCCCAGCAGCTGTAATAACTAATACAAGTAGGACTAATAACCAATAGTGGTGGATGGTGATAGTGATAATACAACTATCAGAATTGATGTCATTGGGTCGTCCTCAGACGGGCTTTCAAACGGAGCTTCCAGCTGTTTCAGTCCACCATACATCTGGCTAGCTCGCCAGCAATGTCCAGCATCTGTCCTCAGTACGTCCATGTGTGTTGGTGTGGGACGTCTCTGTGATCGATGCCCGTGCGTTGGTTCCCACAGCACCGGCATGCTTGCTGGGAGTTCTTGATGTCTTTGGCAGTGACCGAGAAGTCTCATTCTCCAGGTTGCCACTTTGTCACTAAGCTTTGGTAGTCCCTCGTACAGACGGAATTAATTAATAAAGACTTTCTCTATTTCTCACAAAAGTTAGTACGTCATCTGAAAATACAAATGTTAATGAGTCACTAATTACAATAGGCTAGACGAAAATCTGCATGTGTAAATACATTGATAATAAATTAATGTAGCTCTAAATGCTCTGCAGACCTTTTCCAGGAGGTCAGAGGTCAGAGGTCAAACGACTCATTGGAAGAGACTTCCTGATGAGTTAAAGAGCTAAAACAATTATTATTTAACCGAGTAAACCCTGTTCAGGAGAGAAAAGCATTTAGATCACCAGACGTTGTGTTTTCTCTCTGGCCTCTCAGGGCTTCCGTAGCTCATCGATATTAACGATCTGTTTCTCCAGAGCGTCTTGGCCAAGACAGGCAGCACTAAAACGAGTACCAGAGAAACAGGAGAAGATGGGTATCAAAAAACACATCATGTGATGTGATTTCCTCCTAAAATCAATAAAAATCAACCTTAAAACAAGCCAACGGTCATTTATCCAAACCCATAAAGTAACCAGAACACAGTCACGTAGAGAGACTAAATGAGCAAAAGAGAGAGAGACGGAGAGAGAGAGAGAGAGAGAGAGAGACAGGCGAGAGAGACAGAGAGAGAGAGAGAGCGGTCCAGCGATCATCTAAACTCACAGAGAAGAACCCCAGAAGCTTCCAGGCTTCAGTTAAATATGTATGTATGTGTTGAAGTCTGAATAAAGGGTGCCTTATTAGAAAGTTCCTTCACTGCTGCTGTCAGAAAGAGGTGTGAACGGTCACGTCCGTGTGTCTGTCGTTCCATCGGCTGATTGGTTGCAGCAGCTCGGATTAAACGCCAGTCTCTGCTGCCAGAACCACGTGGTAACACGGTAACCTGTCACATATCCGATAGGAAAACAAGACGCTGTAACATGTCCTGCTGTGTCCACATCGTGTCCTGATGTGTCCACATCGTGTCCTGATGTGTCCACATCGTGTCCTGATGTGTCCACATCGTGCCCTGATGTGTCGTCATCGTGTCCTGATGTGTCCACATCTTGCCCTGATGTGTCCACATCGTGTCCTGATGTGTCGTCATCGTGTCCTGATGTGTCCACATCGTGTCCTGATGTGTCGTCATCGTGTCCTGATGTGTCCACATCGTGCCCTGATGTGTCCACATGGTGTCCTGATGTGTCGTCATCGTGTCCTGATGTGTCCACATCGTGTCCTGATGTGTCCACATCGTGTCCTGATGTGCCTACATCGTGTCCTGATTATTACTGTTTGTTTTGTTGACACTGTGTAGACTGAACTCATTCATTTTTTAATTTTAAAAGCATTTTCAAAAGTCCGTCTGCAGCTGTGTGTGTGTGTGTGTGTGTGTGTGTGTGTGTGTGTGTGTGTGTGTGTGTGTGTGTGTGTGTGTGTGTGTGTATGTGTGTGTATGTGTGTGTATGGTAACCATCCAGATGTGTTGCACTAACAGACAGACTTCAGACTGTCAGATGGACTTCATCCAGTGTGTTTCCTGTTGCTCGTTGGTCGGATGTGGTGTTGGACGTCGGTGCTGTCGGTGGGCTCATCGTGCTCCGTGTCAGAGCTTCCATTCTCCACCGACTAACTAACGCCACTGTTTCACTCACACAATGCTTCAAACTATCCAGAATATTTATCATGCAATTTTCTTAGCATCTTTTTGTACAAATAAATACTTTACAATCAGCTGGTGTCCCCTGACTGGTCCTTGAAATACAGATGTTTTCCTCCACAGATGAAATGAGCTGCTGATGTTGAAACATGAGAACATCTGCTGAGAGTAGAGTGGTGGCAGCTAGAAGGGACCCAACAAACCGTTCAGGACATGCTGTTTGTACTACAGAAGTATCATAGGTCTCTATTATACTGTATGTCTCTATCACAGGTCTCTATTATACTGTATGTCTCTATCACAGGTCTCTATTATACTGTATGTCTCTATCACAGGTCTCTATTATACTGTATGTCTCTATCACAGGTCTCTATTATACTGTATGTCTCTATCACAGGTCTCTATTATATGTCTCTATTTTAGGTCTCTATTAAATGTCTACCTGCACGATGAGGACAAACAACCAGCCGACTGATGAGCAGCAGTCAGAAGCTCAGACCGATAATACGACGGCATGAGAGTATACTTTAGTTTACTTTTTATGTACTTATCGGAGATATACTTAACAAAATTATACTTAAGTATACTTGGCTCATACTGACAAGTATACCTAAAAGTCTAAGTATACTTAGCTTATACTTTTACTTAATCTTTTGATCAAGATATACTTCATCTTATACTATAGTATAAACTTATACTAAAGTATAAGTTAGTATACTTGTAGTATAAAAACTATTTAACTAGTAGTTTACTGAATATACTTTAAAGAGCACTTTCATAAACTATAAAGTGGGTTACCAGTATAAAACTAGTAAACTATCAATACTTACACTTAAAGTATTCTTTTATAAACTAAGAAGTGGGCCTATTTAGTCCCAAGAAGTATTGAAGTAGTACACTTACAAGTATAAAACTAGTAAACTATAGTTGCAGTACAAAATAAGACTTAAATACTTAAAGTAGTTCTATACTCAATGTTTACTATTCTTACACTTAAAGTACACTTTGATAAACTAAAAATGTACCTTTGTAGTTCTGAGTGAAACGTCTCAACATCTACTGGATGAAACTTGGTAAAAAGCCTTCAGGATGAATTGTAATAACTTCAGTGGTCCTCTGAGGCCCTGTTCACACCACCTGGTTTTAACATGTGTCCTCAGTGATCCCATCACATGTGGACAGCTTTAAGTACATCTGTTCATACCTGGCATTAGAATGTGTCTCCACATGCGTCTCCAGTGACCACTTGATCTGATATCACTTCCCCGCTCTATATGCAAATAAACACGTAGTAAACACACGGCTAATACAGCAGACGATGTGACCTAATATTACATGAATGTCAGTAGTAATATCCTACATATTTGTTAATTCTGTTATGTTGTATTAACATCAAAATAAACGGTTATTGTACCGACGGTCCCCGCTGCTTTTGCCAAGAAACAGCCTGTAGAGGGACAGAGCTCCAGAGAGCGGGGAGGACAGAGAACAGCCTGTAGGGGGACAGAGCTCCAGAGAGCCGGAGGACAGAGAACAGCCTGTAGAGGGACAGAGCTCCAGAGAGCCGAAGGACAGAGAACAGCCTGTAGAGGGACAGAGTTTCAGAGAGCCGGAGGACAGAGAACAGCCTGTAGGAGGACAGAGCTTCAGAGACCCGGGAGGACAGAGAACAGGCGGTTGGGTGTCAGTTCCGCGCAAAGCGATAGTGAGGTTATAAGAAGGGGGAAAATAGGCCCAGTGAAGTCCCAAGTCTCGTGACCCGTTTAAACTTTGAATCATTTTTCTACGTTAATGTATGGCAACTCTGTATGGACCTAAAGACAAGTGTTTTTGAGCTCTCTTCACCTCGATTTGCCACTTATTCCTATGGAGCAAAGAAATCTCGCTTTTGCGCGATTTTTTCAGAGACCGCTACGCGAATCTCTTAGACACGTCATAGCACACCATTCCGGATCATTACGCACGTTTTGATGTACTTTTTTTACAGGTGTTGGCAACGCTGCGGGAGGAGTAGCGCGGCAAAAACCGTAAGAAGAGGAGTATTAAGACTAAACATTCCAGAATTGTAACGTAACACGTTCTGAATTCCAAACGGAACATTCCAGAATTGTAAATCCCAACTGAACATTCCGGAATTGTAATGTAACACGTTCTAAATTACAAACTAAACATTCCGGAATTGTGACGTAACGAGTTTTAAAATCCAAACTAATCATTCCGGAATTGTAACGTAGCATGTTCTAAAACCTAAACTAATCATTCCGGAATTGTAACGTAGCATGTTCTAAAACCTAAACTGAACATTACAGAATTTTAATGTAACACGTTCTAAAACCTGAACTGAACATTCCGGAATTGTAACGTAACACGTTTTAAATTCCAAACTGAACATTCCAAAATTGTAAATCCCAACTGAAACTTCCAGAATTTTAACGTAACACATTCTAAAGTCTGAACTTTACTTTCCGGAATTGTAATTCTGTGACACGTTCTAAAATCCGAACTACACATTCCGGAATTGTAACGTTACACATTCTAAATTCCACACTGAACATTCCAGAATTGTAAATCCCAACTGAAAATTCCGGAATTGTAATGCAACACGTTCTAAATTCCAAACTGAACATTCCGGAATTGTAAATCCCAACTGAACATTCCAGAATTGTAATGTAACACATTCTAAATTCCAAAATTAACAAACGTGTTACGGAATCGTAATTCTGTAACACGTTCTGAAATCCGAACTAAACATTCTGGAATTGTAACGTAACACGTTTTGAATCCCAAACTGAACATTCTGGAATTGTAAATCCCTACTGAACATTCCGGAATTGTAATGTAAGACATTCTAAATTCCAAACTGAACATTCCGGAATTGTAATGTAACACATTCTAAAATCCAATCTGAACATTCCGGAATCTTAGCGTAACACATTCTAAAACCTGAACTGAACATTCCAGAATTTTAACCTAACAAATTCTAAAATCTGAATTTAACATTCCGGAATGGAATAGTGATGGCCATTTTCAAAGGGGTCGCTTGACCTCTAACCTCGAGATAAATGAATGAAAATGGGTGCTATGGGTACCCGCAAGTCTCCCCTTTACAGACATGTCCACATTAGAATAATCACATGCAGTTTGGGGCAAGACATAGTCAAGTCAGCACACTAACACACTAACAGCTGTTGTTGCTGTTAACGTAACACGTTCTTAAATCTGAACTGAACATTCCGGAATGTTAACATAACACATTCTAAAACCCGAATAAACATTTTGGAATGGTGACATAACACATTCTAAATTCCAAACTGAACATTACGGAATTGTAATGTAACACGTTCTAAATTCCAAACTGAACATTCCGGAATTGTAATTCCGCAACACGTTCTAAAATCCAAACTAAACATTCCGGAATTGTAATGTAACACGTTCTAAATTCCAAACTGAACATTCCGGAATTGTAAATCCCAACTGAACATTCAGTAATTGTAATGTAACAAGTTCTAAATTCCAAACTGAACATTTCGGAATTGTAAATCCCAACTGAACATTACGGAATTGTAACGTAACAAATTCTAAAATCCGAACTGAACATTCTAGAATTTTAACGTAACAAATTCTAAAATCTGAACTTATCATTCCGGAATGGAATGGTAATGGTCATTTTTAAAGGGGTCCCTTGACCTCTGACCTCCAGATATATGAATGAAAATGGGTGCTATGGGTACCCACGAGTCTCCCCTTTACTGACCTGACCACTTTATAATAATCACATGCAGTTTGGGGCAAGTCATAGTCAAATCAGCACACTGACACACTGACAGCTGTCGTTGCTGTTAACGTAACACGTTCTAAAATCTGAACTGAACATTCCGGAATGTTAACATAACACATTCTAAAACCCGAACTAAACATTTTGGAATGGTGACATATCACATTCTAAAATCTGAACTGAACATTCCGGAATGTTAACATAACACATTCTAAAGTCTGAACTTTACATTCCGGGATTGTAATTCCGTAACACGTTCTGAAATCCAAACTGAACATTCCGGAATTGTAAATCCCAACTGAACATTCCGGAATTGTAATGTAAGACGTTCTAAAATCCCAACTGAACATTACAGAATGTTAACATAACACTTTCTAAATTCCAAACTGAACATACCGGAATTGTAATTTTGAACACATTCTGAAATCCGAACTAATCATTCCAGAAAAATAATCACGTTTCTACGTTAAAGTATGGTGACTTTGTATGGCCCCAAAGAGGAGTACTTTTGAGCACTCTTCACGTCGTTTTTCAATGCATTCCAATGGAGCAAAAAAATCGTGCTTTCGCGCGATTTTCTCGGGGGCCGTAGCGCGAATCTGTTAGTCAGGTCATAGCACACGATTTCCGATCATTCCGCACGTTTTGATGTACTTTTTGTACATGTGCTGGCAACGCTGCGGGAGGAGTAGCGCGGCAAAGTTTTGTGGGCGGAAGAAGCAGAATATTAAGAAACTAGAAAATTTCGCAAGAAATTTTGACCAGTGTGCCTGGTGCTGGGGGGGGTCTGAGGACCATAGTGAGGTTATAAGAAGGGGGGATGATAGGCCCAATAAAGTCCGAAGTCTCGTGACCTGTTTAAACTTTTATTCATTTTTCTACGTTAAAGTATGGCGACTCTGGCCCCAACTGAGGAGGGTTTTTGAGCTCTCTTCACGTTGATTTGCCACTCATTCCTATGGTCAGCCTGCTCTGATTGGCTAATGTGAATCAGCTGTCTAGCAGCAATCGAAAGTTGCCCTGGTGATTGGCCACTGCTGCAGTGGGGCCGTTTATAATGGGAGTTAACCAGAGACGTACATGTCATAAAAGTGCTTCTACGACAGAAACCGTGACTCCTATCTCTTAGATTGTTCATGAGACCAGCTAGGAGTCTCTGAAGAACAAATGGTGCGACATTTGGGTCTGTAGTGTCAAAAACGTGACCTTGGCAGCAGTTTCCAAAAGTAGAAACTTTTTTCTCTGATCCAAAAGATTCTGTGAAATATTAATATGGGCCGCTATGGGAGCTTAGCCTGCAGTTGCTCTCACGTTCAGGCATGTGTCGCCAAATGTGTAAGTCCGACTGATTCCATAGCTACATGACTGCGACCGGCACAAAAACACCTACGTTTTATTAATTATGTATGAGTAATCATTTTGGGCTAGGGAGCAATTTGTTTTTTTTTCAATTTTCAAATGATTTCAAAGCTTTCCCGCACTCTAGCGATGATGTCACGCACTTCAGCGTTTATCGACCCACGCAATACACACCCATTATAAAATCTGAAACGGTCTGAAAATTTCACAAAACGTAAACTGCGAATTCGTGAAAACCGTGCCAGCTATCAAAAAAATTCCATTTGGCCAAATAAAGTCCCAAGTCTCGTGACCTGTTTAAACTTTTAATCACATTTCTACATTAAAGTATGGCGACTCTGTATGGCCCAATACAATACAATAATTTTCGATGCATTCCAATGGAGCAAAAAAATTGCGGTTTCGCGCGATTTTTTTGGAGGCCGCTGCGCGAATCTCTTAGTCAGGTCATAGCAGACGATGGCAACGCTGCAGGAGGAGTAGCGCGGCAAAGTTTAGGCAGAAGTCAGAATAAGAAATAAGCCCGCAGGATAATAGACCAGTGTGCTTTGCACAAGGCTTTGCCTTGTGCTTCTAGGCACACTGGAACTAAAGTGAACGTGGTAAAGCACAAAGCACAAAGAACACTGCTGTTTTAAATGTTTATGATGAAGTAGATATAAGTTTGAAGTGAAGTTAAATGTGTGAGAGGCATCATTATACGTATAATGACATTTAATGTCTTCAGTCTGGCTTCAATTCACCACCTCACCGTCTGCGTCTCCAGTTTATCCTACCTCCATAATGTGCGTGCGCACGGGTCAAAGTGTCCGTACCGGTGCGCACATTCTCCCGTCAAGTTTGTTTTTATAGATCACAACTGTTGCGTGGGAAGTGGCGTACGCACATTTCAGGCCCCATTTTGTGCGTACGCAACGGTTATAAATGAGACCCCAGAGCACTCTCTTCCTCCCAGGCTAGTTTATTCACAGAAAGCAACAACAGAAAAAGACAGAGGTTTAAAACAGAGTTCAGACCATGAGATCAGGTCATTATGTGTCAAATATTTATTCCTTTAAAACGTTTATCACTGATTAAATTCATGTAGGGAAACTGAATAGTACATCTCTTTTTCTCCAGTGTACAGCAAACCACAGCTGACGGCTGAGTTCCAACCACAGCACACGTTGGCTGTGCTGATCCTGTGTGTATGTTCTATACTGAATATAAACACACAAATAGATTTATATATACATACACGTAATGAATAGAAACCATAGTGATACCGTCCCTCGGCCCTGGAGGTCACGTGACCTCTCCACGTGGATCAGGTCAGCCAGAGTCTGGTTGTGACAGACGCTCAGCTCTCTCTGATCACTCTCCCAATTCAGATGGAATAAAAACACACGTCAGTAACAGACGGCGTACGGTGCCTCGGCCTCTCACCAAGCCTGGCGGTGCACGTGGAGAGGGAGAGGGAGAGGAGCCCATCTGTTCTCACATTAACAGTCCTCTGTCCGCTAACACACCTCCTCTGAACAGGTAGCGGGGGGGAAACATGACTTATCAGACTTTAACATCATTTAACTGTTGAGAATATTCTGCAGGCTGAGAAAACACAGTAAACCCTTAACAGTGTAAATGCATTTTACACAAAGTGTTGCATGCTCAGAGACCACCGTCTTTAGATGCTCCGGAGGTCACGGTGACGACCGGAGGTCATGGC
>CAKALG010013663.1:1487-18214 GCA_916700815.1 Helicolenus hilgendorfi
GGTCAGATAGATAGATAGATAGATGGATAGATAGATAGATAGATAGATAGATAGATAGATGGTCAGATAGATAGATAGATAGATAGATAGATAGATAGACGGTCAGATAGATAGATAGATAGATAGATAGATAGATAGATAGACAGGTGTAACTAATAATATTCAGCATTGTGTTTTTACATGATGGTCTGAGGTGTTGTATACGATGAGTTCAACCAATAAGAGTTGGGTGTTTATTAAGTGGTGCTCCACACCTGCTGCTAATTAGTCAATAATTGATTGCCAACAGGATGGATGAAAGGGCTTTTTCCCAGCAGATGTTTTTTAACTTAAGCACAGGTGTTACTGATAACATTAACGACCGCTATGCTCTGTTCAAGTGTAAAAGTGAGCCAGCATGCAAAACACCAGCACCCTGAACCTGAAGCATCATTAATTGGATTATTTCCACCTGTGCATTTCCTACTGTGACAAGTCAAAATGTATTCTCTGAAAGATTTCCCCTTTTTACTTTGTTGCACCTGTTAGGGTTGGAATATGTATATGCATTATCATGTGTACTTCTGTATTTTGCTGCTATGGAAACATTGTTTTTTGAAAGTGTTATGCAAATAAAGCCACTTTGAATTGAAAAAAAATGAATGTGAATTGAATGTGCATATGATGTATGAACCAAAACTGAGTTTTCCATTAATGAAACTAGCTCATGTTGGTACAAACTTAAAACAGGATAGACTATGGACAACAACCAGGATGTGCCACATGACCAGTCATAACATACACTTTCACAAATTCAAAGATAGAAAGAAAAAAGAGACTCAATTTCCATAAAAAAAAAAAGGTCTTATCATGATGGATACAGTGTTCTCTGTCTTACTATAAATCTTACTAAGGCAAAAATCAACATATTACCTTCAGACAACCAAAACAAATCCGGGTTCCTCAAGTGAATTCTCCCAAACAAATGATCCATGTGCTGTAAAGACAGTCGGCATTCACTCTAACTGAACGTCAAGTGAACCTAACTGAGCTGAACTTCACTGTGAACTGAACTGCAGACTGTAATGAGCTGCGATATAAACTCAAGTCAGTGGAGCTGTTATCTACTTAATGATAAAGACTGGGGGAGAGATGCTATCACTGCAACTCCGAGCACTCTGCCGTAAAATGTCACATACACCAAGAGTATGCTACAAATTGTTCAATATTGCTTACAAAATACAGTTCCACTATAAATTACAGGAGCAAAAAAAAAACATCTTCAAGGATTTTTTAAAAACTCATTCAAACTTCAAAACTCCTTATAGTCGCTCTGCTCGTCTAATTGGCTCGACCAGATAACGGACAGCGGAGGGGACCAATCAGATTATCCCACCCCAGATCAGTCCCTCACATCATCTCCTCTGTGTGCCCTTCTCTCTCTTTTCCTCCTTTTTCTTCACTCACGCCTGCCTCATTTCTCACTCTCTCCTCCTCCTCCTCCATCTGCTTTTCCTTCTCCTCTGCTCCATCCCAGCAGGGATCTATTTGGGTGGACAGTGATGATGTAATTATCAGTCAATTAACTGATGATGGCACCTGATCAGACACTAATTAATGGGGGATGCACACATGCAGCCACACGCACACACACACTAAGGGCCCACACACCTCGCGGCAGCTCTAATTCAGAATATGAAAAAAGAGAAATCTTATTAACAGCCTTAGTGAGGTCCAGAAAACTGGGCCTGACCAATGGTTCTTTTTTTCCAATAAGACGCACACACACACACACACACACACACACACACACACACACACACACACACACACACACACGCAACAATCCTGTCATCCCAGCTGAATTGTCATATGAGAGATGACCTCCTTTTGCTACTGTACCTCGTTTTTCCTCCTCCTCCCTGCATCCCTTTTTATCCTCCTCTTCTTCCTCCTCATCATTGTCAAACCCTTCATCCACCTCTTCCTCTCTCTTCTCCTCCTTCATCCCTCCATACCTACCAATCACCCTCCCCCTCACCACTTCTTCCTCTCTCTCTTTTATCTCTAATCTATATAGCTGTCACTCCCTCCATTGGCTCTCCAGCAGCGGATAAGTTCATTTTCAGCCGCGCACCCTTCCTCCTTTCCCCCCATCAATCTACCCCTCCTCATCTCCCCATTTTTTCTCCATCTCTCTTGCTTCGCCGCTTCCTACTCCTTTTCCCATCACTTCCCTCTCTGTCATTTTCAAATAGCTGACAATTATTCTCTCTCCTTTTGCTCCCTCTACCATCTACTTAGCCGGAAGAGAAGCTGCTAGTCCGTCGGCAATCTGATGCACAAGACCACTTTTCAGACTCCGATTTAGACTGAACTAACATAAAACGGCATAATGGAGGTGAACAATTTCCATTTTTTGGCATAAAAAATGATGATTGCCAGCTGCTTCCATGATTCGCAGCGCTTGTTTGACATCCCATCATGCTTAACCCTCATTATCATTGTCATCATAAATACCGGTTGTAAGCCTAATACTATTTTTATCCAATTTATGTGTCATCCACTCACTCACTTACACTCACACATGCACAGAGTGTGTGCACAAAAAGCCGTCGTCTGTATCAGTCGTGTACATGTGCATGGATTTTGTGTGTGTGTCTGCATATGTGTGGGTGTCTCTCATTTGTCTCTCTCTCGCTTTGTCCATATGTGCCCATTATCCGGCCGAGTGAGCACACCGCACAGACACACCTGCTCCCGACACATGCACACACACACAAGCTCACACACACGCGCGCACATATACACCTGCTCCCCTTGAAAGACAAGACACACACGTACACCTGCTCCCCATTGATCTATGACCCCCCCAACAGACAATTACAGTATGCGCTGACACACACACTCACAAGATCCACGCAGCGTGAGCAGGACATGCATGCAATTTACAAGGAAAACACGCGAGGCGGCAAATCGGATGCTTGGGTTCGGACCAAAGAGGTAAACAAACACGACTGAAAACGTATCACACTGTACAGAGTATTTACTCTTAATAGACAAAAAGGACAGCGTGTTGTCAGGGGAAATTCCTGCTCATTTTCTCTACATTGAAAATAAAGTGCTTCTCATTTATCTGAATACAGAGTTGTTAACACACCTCTGCCTGTTACAACTGAGGTGGTTTATCCCTTTTTTGCCCTGTCAACAAAAAGATGTGCTAGCAAGGGCACATTTACTTCTTTTTTTTGTCATGAATGAGGTCATTCTATAACAACAAAATAGCTACAGGTATTTGTGCTTTTTTGTTTTTGCTGTTGTTGCTCTTTTCATTGCGGTGAGCGCTAACCTTATCGTATATGGATTTATTCATTAAACTGTAACATACTATCTGAAGTGGAAATTGAAGTGGTGGGGAAATGAGGAAGTGTGTGTGCACGCATGAGGTGGATATTCCAGTAACATGTCAAGGGAATGCCTGTGTATAGATCATGCACTGGGGCTCCGTGTGCAGCAGCACATTGCTCACTGTCATCTAGACTCTCTGGTTTATTACAGTTCGGGCCAAACCCCCAGTTCTGAAGCACTGATTGGTCGTTGTGTTCCTATACTCCCAGGAGGTCAGGCTGATGCAGGTCTTTGAATTATGGGGTAAAAAAATGGGACTCTAATATATGGATATGTTGTTATAAGGAGTTTTATATGTTAATTTCTGTCAAAAACAATGCTACAAAGTCAAGGTGGTTATATGCAAAATACTGTCTCTAATTTTTATCGTCTTCTTTGGTTGCATATTCCGGTTTTGTTTATATTGTCTGCAGCTTCCGTCCTTTGTTGCAACTATAGACAGTATATAAGAAGTCAACGTAGTCACCGTGACCCATTGGTTTGTGGATTGTTGTTTTGAAGCTTCAAGTTTGGCATTTTGGGCATCGCCATCTTGGTTTTTTGCAACCAGAGATGCCACGAGAGGGTGGAGCTAAGAACAACCGAATGCTGAATTACACATTTTTAAGGCAACAAAAATGTTACAATTAAAGGTGCTATTGATAACATTGATAACAATCAGCCACTAAATGTCGCATTCTCCGTCCCCCTGTGTCATTGCATTCGCTTCACAACAAGTCGTTGCCAGGCAAATACCATCAATCTCAGCCATTTATCCAGTTTTTCCACACTAACTGACAACCCAGAGACACCATGTGATACCAACGTCATTCTACTATTGGCTCACAAGCCTTGTTAGAAGTAGGAACCAAACACCAGCTTTTTCCAGAGAGATAAATAAAACATTCATTTCGGACAAGCCAAAATTTTCAAAAAGATTAATTCGCAATCATAATATTTTTTTTTTTCAGGAAAAGCCATACTTTTATTCAGCACCTTTCTCAAAGATCTGGATGTATTATTTTAAAAAAAAATATTCGTCAACATAAAAATATACGGACAACTCCCAGACCGGACAACGCCGTGGTAGCGACCTGTCAATCACAAGCTAGCCACGCCCTAAAGCATACCCTGCTTTATGGTCTATTTGACTCTAAATGGAACCATCATTTACTAAATGAACATCATGCTGTATTGAAGAAGACTTGAAACTAGCGATTGAGACCATAAACTCATGTTTACAATGTTTACTGAGGTAATAAATCAAGTGAGAGGTGGGGTCATTTTCTTATAGACTTCTATACAATCAGACTTCTTTTTGCAACCAGAGGAGTCGCCCTCTGCTGGTTGTTAGAAAGAATGCAAGTTTAAGGCACTTCTGCATCGGCTTCACTTCTCAGAACTGGAGGTTGCCCACTGGTTGCAAGCAGATTTTAACACCTCATGTAAAAGAAATCTACTCAGTGGCTGTTTTTTTTCTCACATTAAATATTGGAGCTTCAGGAAATTAATCAAAGTAGCTCACAGGGACTGTTAAATGTAGCTAATTGTCATTTATCCCTATTCAAGTGACAATTGCTGTAACAATGACATACGATGGTACTGTAACTCTTCAGAGGGATAACTTTGAGCCAAAGATAAGACCACATGGTTTTAAGCTGTTTAATACTTTGGAAGTCAATTCAAACCTTGGCTCGGCTGGCTAGTTGAATAGTCGGGGGCCAAATCCTGCAAGGTCTTATTTTTTCACGACACGTGATGACTTGTCGTGCCTTAGACCAAAACAACATCTGAATATGATTCTGAAGTTGGATTTTGAAGTTTGATATAATTTGAAACATGCAGTACTTAGCTAGTTTGAGGTCAACTGATTTTCACATCCCTCAGCATTGACAATTCATGATAGTAATTTGTGTCCCAACCCTGTCTCCTTGAATTTTTTTGTATATACCACTAATTTGTTTTGACAATTCTGATTGGGTGGATCTGACTGATTATTGGCAGCGGAAAGAAGGGAGAGGTCTCTTTTATGTTGCATTTTTGTGACACAGAACAGACAGTTGAGTACACTTTTTTAACATTTAGGGGGATTTATTGGCAGAAACTGTGATATAATATTAATAAGTATGTTTTCTTTAGTGTATAATCACCTTAAACTAAGAATCATTGTGTTTTCATTACCTTAGCATGAGCCGTTTACTTGCCAAACTTGAGACCTCAAAAATAGGGAGGATTTAAAAACCAATGTGGTTTAATTTGTGTTTTAGAGACTTTGTTTCCTGCATTCTGGTGATTTTTAAAGAATGAAAATAACATGTATATACTGCAACAGAGAATTGTGAGCCGGGAGAGGGCAATGAAAATCAGGAGGTTGACAAGTATGTGTTTATATCTACATACGGAGCGGGTCCTCTTCACGGAGCCGGATGCCATGTTTCTACAGTAGCCCAGAACAGACAAACCAAACACTGGCTCTAGAGAGAGCCATTCACATTTTCTCCAACACGCTTAGCACACAAGAGAACTTTCAGTTGGTTGCAATCTGCAACCTCATCACTGGAGACCGCCAAATCCTACACACTGCACCTTTAAAATCTAAAATTACTAACATTACAAAGGTCAAAGATCATCTAAGTGGCATACGTATAGTGTAACCCACTGCAAAAAAAAATGGATGACTGTAGCACTACTGATTTCACATATGATGTCAGTTCTTCATACAAGCAGCTTAGATTCAGATACAATCGTTGCTAGATACTAGAAGTGTACAATCATAGCACTTTACTGTACGAAATATGACCGAGAGCTGACGCATTATCTCCTTAAGATAACTCTAATAGAGGAAATGTATCAAATATCTGACAAATAGCCATAAATTAAGTCACTCTCCTTTGATTTATGACAAAACCAGAGCCAGCATCAGCACCAGCATCCCTCCTTGAAACATAAGGAG
Organism: Helicolenus hilgendorfi; assembly: GCA_916700815.1. Lineage (NCBI taxonomy): Eukaryota > Metazoa > Chordata > Actinopteri > Perciformes > Sebastidae > Helicolenus > Helicolenus hilgendorfi. The sequence continues at coordinate 7,807 of CAKALG010013663.1, forward strand.
CCGTGATAAACAGGAAGAATGAACGCGAGGGTGAAGCAAATGAAAGAGAGAAAGAAAAAAGATGAGAAAAACAAAGAACTTATGGAAAAAAAAGAAGAAAGTGAGCGCGAGGAGGAGGAAAGAAGAGCAAAAAGTGATACAGGTTGTGTGGAAGAGGAGAAGGAGGAGAAGCAAGAGGAAGAGGAGGAAGGCTTGTTCACGCTGCGCCTCCATGCCGACCTCGCATACACACATATTCACACACTCACACACAGTGCAGGCAGCAGATATTAATAACTCCTTATTAATATTCATCTGCAGTGGAGAGATGTGAGGCCAGAGTAACCCAGATACGAACCGTCTCTCTCCACCTGTCTCTCTCTCTCTGCGTCGCTCCTTACATCTAACGCTCATGATCTCCATTAGCCATTTAGCTGACACTTTTATCCAATTTGCTGTGATTGAAACAGTATAAACAGCTTCTGTTTCTGCGTCATGAGGGCACCCTGAGCAACTAAGACTGTGGGATATGTAACGCTTAAGTCCCTAAATTCCCTAATAAAGTTGATGTACAGTATGTGTTAGCGATGGTGATGTTAATCCATGGTAAATGTTGCTTAATTTTCTTTCCTTTTGCCATATTCTCCAGTCTCATTCTTCATCATACTTCTTATTCAATCCTTTCTGTTCTGTCTTCTTGTCCATCTCCCTCTCTACATCTGCCCTTTAGATCAGTAAAGGACAGAATGGGCTCTCCCATAATGTATAGCATGTGCCATTTATACAGCGCTTTCATGCAAAGTGCTTACCGGTAAAGTAATTGCATACATTTCCTGTGGTCCCACTGAATGGAAGTCCTAACCTTGGCAAGGTCATTACAATGCAAAACCAACAGAGCTGCACATGACCACCTGTACGGTACAGGATCAAACTGTGTCTTGAATACTTACGTGGGATGTTTTAGCCTCCATACAGGTACTGTAGATGGATGTTTTTTTTACACAGGGCAACACAATAAGGTGCTGATTGAGACAAAGCCGGTAGCAAATATATTTTATTAGAGGTGGGAATCACCAGAAGCCCCCACGAAACAATCTTATTGAGATTTTAAACATTTTGCAATATGCTGAGTATTGTGATAAGATATATTGTGATATATTGTGATTCATTACCTTTTTTCAACAAATGTTTAATCTAATAAGATACAGTTTCATCTGTACTGTTCATCTCAGAGTTTTCATGCCCAAATCTTGAGGTCAGAGGTCATGGCCATGCCAGTTTTTCCTCGCCAAAATCTAGCGTAACTTTGGAGCGTTATTTAGCGTTCTTCCCAACAAGCAAACATGACATAACACCAATCGGTTCCATAGGTTTTCTAGTTTCATATGATACCAGTATCTTCACTCTAATATAGCGGCCGGATTGTTAAGATGTTAATAGTTTATATAATAAAAGATCGATACTTGACGTCCGTGTATCGATAAGATATTGCCACACAAAGTATCGCAATACTATGCTGGATTGATTTTTTTCACCTATCCCCACATTTTATGATTCCCAGCCCTCTTGACACCATCTACACTGTCCTCAGAAACTATGAGAATATAGTAAAATAAACACAAATAAGTACTGCAACAACTAGATTATGCATCATCTAACAATGCAGATTTACATTACACACTTCTTGTATGTTTTCACATTAAATTTCCACATTGCCGTTGCACAAGAACTCTGCCACTTCAGATTTGTGCTGTTAAATGATTCCACATATTTCATACTCTTATATGTCAGCCGATTAGACTGTTATCAGGTCATTAAAATGGTTATTATCACCAGAGTACCAGAGTAATTACGACAGGAGCAAGAGCGGAAATGGGGCACTGTAGTATAGACAGTGTGAAACTACATAAAGGGTGGAGTTTGGGGGTGATGGATGAAACCAGGATGAGACCAATGTTTGCATCCAATGTCAAACCAACAACGCGTAGTTGTCTTTGTTTTCAAGCGTTAAGTTTCACTTTTCAAACACGATCTTTTCTCCTAAACTTAACTAAGTGGTTTTATTGACTAAACCTAAAGAAGCTGTTTTGTTTGTGTTCAAAACGTAATGTTTCATTCAGTTTTACAACGTGTTAGAACATTTAAGTTTCGCTTTCACTTTTGCAACGTAGTAGGCGTAGTAGGCTACCTACTGACCCACATCTATGATGCTAATAGCGAGCGATAATGCCCATTGACATTGCCCAGTCAGCCGTCTTTACCACTTACTGGTTTTCTGACTCTTTTGCCCTCTCCCACAAATCATAAATAAGAAAAAGTGCTTCCTTGTAAACCAAAAATATTGCCACTCTTTATTTTTCTATCTCTGGTCTGATTGTTGCATTTGTATCGATTCTACAGCCAGGCTTTGAAAATATCACCAGCCAGAATCCAAACGCTGATGGATGTCTGCTTTGGCTGTTAACACTGCCATTTTGGCAGCAAACCAAACCACCACTCGCACATCCAAAACGGACCCTTTGACGGTAAAATATAGAAAATGGAGCCTGAAACTTTTCCAATCTCCCAATTTCTATGGGTGGACTTGGCATTCCTGTTGAGTGCACTTTACATCAACCTTCACTATGGATAGGTTGATGTAAACATAGACACCAGCCGCCAATTCTAACAACTTATAGATCCCCACATAAGAAACAAAAGTACTCTTGAAAAAGAAAGGATCCAGAAGGTGTGTCTGTGGTGTGACCTGCACATGATCCAACCTTTAAACAACTAATGCACAGCACATTTTCACATGCTAATACACAGATAAATCAAGTCCAAAATCCTCACTGTTACAGTTCATACATTGCACATTTTGTATTTTTTGTCACAAATGAGTGACTCTTCACTGTTGTTTCTTTTAAAAACAGGAGGCAAGAATCAAAACTGAAGGAAACATCACACTTTCAAGGTTGTTTCTTCGCTTTCCTGCTCGGTTGGCGAGTTTACAATCTTTGCCAAGCGTGCCAGCAGGACCCACCGACCTCACTATCTAAAAAAGACTGCAAAAACGAGCAAAGCATGTTTCTACCAACTGGTACAGCTGCTACGGGGTCGACAAGAGGTTAAAGTGGAGTGTAAAAGGATCATGGCTTATCACGCTTAAAAAATGCAACAATAAAACAGGAAAATCTGTATGGAGAAAGTGATTGACTCTCCCTTCTGCCCTTGAGCAAGGGATGTAACCCTCATTTGCTCCACTGGATCCACCCAGGAGCCAGCAGTGGGAGATGCTGGTTGCACTGGGCAGCTGCCAGGAGGGAGTGTACAGTATTAATGTGAGGCAGAGGATTCTTAAAGCTACTTTGCCTGGATAAAAAAGGGAAACCGATTTAGGGTAACAACACAATTTAAGTTTGAACAGAGCCTTTGTTGATTTTTATTATAGCCTCGCTTACAAGAACAGATCCCTGATGCTACTGATGTGCCGACGTTTTAATCCCTGCTGAAATGTGGATATCAATATCAACTAAAATAAACTATGGACATGCTGCTGCCATGTCTCCAAGAATTAGACATGCTGCAGCCATGTCCACAAGAATAAACCACGGACATGCTGCAACCATGTCTGCAAGAATTAGCTATAGACAAGCTGCAACCATGTCCACTAAAATAAACTGTAGACATGCTGCAACCATAGCTCCAAGAATTAGCTGTAGACATGCTGCAACCACGTCCACTAAAATAAACTGTAGACATGTAGACTGCAGCCATGTCCACATATGCTTCTGGATGCCACAGACATGACATATACACACAGTGGCTGGTTGACAGCACGTTTTGAATGTGTTATATGTATTTTTTGTCAGCTTGTTATGACGTTAGCCATATTGACTTTGTATATTTTATGTTGGCTGCCTTAACTGTTGACAGATGGCAAAAATTGATGTGTTTATAATTTTATTTCAAAGGGAGATTTATATTTGTTTGGGAAAAAAAAGGAAAAAAATTTGAACATTACTCTGCTTTGATACACAAAACTGGTGTATTTTTTTAATAGCCTCCTGTGGAGAGCTTTTTGTTAGCGAGGCCAAAACAAGTCATAAATCAATATTTGTGTTTATCTAAGGGGGCAACAAATTAATATTTCACTGCATCACATTCATTTTCTATTTAGTGTTGAGTCTGATTGTTTTTCCACAGAATTCATTCAATTCAAAATACTCTATTTTCCTTGAAGAACATAATTTGTGCAGTGGACAAATAAGACAAAAAATATATACCTAATTCACATACAAAAGGATAAAAGCCGGGGGCAGTAATAGTGCAATACAATTACACAGATACACATAATCAAAGTGTGTATGAATTCAGTGCGCTGGTTTGGGATGCTCAGGAGGTCAGACAGGCCCCACTGGAGGAGTCAAAAACAGCCACTTGTTTAACACAACATCATTAATAAATCATTTTCAACAGAGCTGTAATAATATCACCCATAACTATATGATACAAAGGTTCTTTTAAATGAAATGCAAATTTAGACATTAGGCTTTTATGAGAAAAAAAAACCCTACAGCAGAATGTTTTGTCCTTCTAATGACTCTGGATGCTGTGCTAACAAAACCACACTGTAAACCACAAGCCTCACAACTGGTATAGAAACACCAGATAAAACACAAAGCATACTAGAAATGTGATATTTCAATGAAACTGGTGGGATAAAACAGCAATCAATCATCCAGGACTGCACAGCTACTGTATTCAAAATTTAAAAAATACTTCAAAACTCACGATGCAACAGAACTAAAGAAGCTTGGCAAAGCATCTCAAGTCTACATTTAAATGTGGATTATTGACATTATGCAACTATGAGTATGCAGTTTGCTCATGTCCATAGTTTTGACTGAGAATGTATAGCCTGTGGTTGTCTTACTGCAGTTTTGGACAATTATTTAAAGGGGACATATCATGAAAAAGTCACATTTTAAGTGCTTGTGCACATACATTTTGGGTATCTGGAGTGTCTACCAACCCCAAAAACTGTGAAATGCACAACACTGGGCTGCCTAGATCAGAAAACATGTGATTCAACAAGCCAATCAGAGCAGACCAGGCTTTTTCTGGAGGGGGGCTTAAAGAGACAGGCACTAAAACGGAGCGTTTCAGACAGAGGGTGAATACAGGTATATTTAGACAGACAGTATGAGAAAAATACAGTGTTTTTTTTAACAGTAAGGCATGTAAACATGTTCTAGTAGAAACCCAAAATACAAGTATGAACCTGAAAATGACCTTGATATGTCCTCTTTAAACTCATAAATATCTTGATCAAACGGCATGACAATTGGTGAGTCCTTGACACGCTTCTGTTGAATGCACCACTGATGAAAATATTAATAAACTTTACTTTACTGTAGTATGATAACCTCAAATATAATACATAACACCACCTAACAAGACTCTCCATTAATCAGGAGCTCATCTGATCAGACCACAGTATTCAGTTCAAAGTATTCGGTCTTTGCCCTTTAGTTGGGCTATGCTTAGAGACTGATCATTAACTAATCCAACACTTTGATGGGAATATCCCGAAAAATCAAAAATAACTAAATGCCTTGTATTACATTCGCCTCGCATGTTTCACGCTCCTGTTAAAAAGCCCCGCATTTTATCACGCCTTCCCTCGTGTCTGAAAACACAACAAAAAACTCCTGGCTTTTTTTTGCCTCAGGAGTCATGTTCATGCTGTTGCTGCCATCATTATAGCTATTTACAGTCTCAACCACTCTGCCTGAATACACAGAGTAACTGAATGTACAAAGCAAAGTGTAATTCCTCTATTTCTACTGTTATCAGGCCATTAAATAGGCGTTATCGGTCGCTATAAGCACCATAGATGTGGGTGAAAACGGGCCTACTACACCTACTACGTGGAAAAAACTGAAACTTTAAAGCAACACGTTCTAACACATAAATCTGAATGAAACAAGGTTCAAGGTTCTTTATTTGTCATATGTCATTTCCAACAAAGTTGTCATTGACAATGAACATCACTGGTCTCAGGTTCCTTCAACTATGCTCATAAAAGATGTATATATATAAAGGGGAAATCACAAGAGTAAATGCAAAAGCAATATGATAATCTAGGTCATAAAATAGTGCCGTTTAAATCAATACAAACATAAAAGTGTAGTCTATATAATAGTGTATAAAGTAGTTATGTAAAAGTAAATTTGTAAATTTGAAATTTAGTTGATGACAGTATTTCAGATGGGAAAACTGAATGTAAACAAGATGTAGTATGTATACGCACGATGAGAAGTAATATATGTACACAGAGGTGTAAACAGGAATGTAGTATGTACTGTAATAATGAGAAGTACTAAAATAGAGAGGTGTAGACAGGAATATATGTATTATGTAAGTGGTAAATATGTATGTACATAGAGGTGCAACAGTTTGTAAAACAGAATGTAAAGTATATAAAGGTAAATAAAGGTAAAGTCCTATGGCCTGCGGGATGAAACGTTACGTTTTAAACAGAAAACAAAAACGCTTCTTTAGGTTTAACCAACAAAATTACTTGGTTAAATTTAGGGAAAAACATCTGTGTAACTAACTATAACTATAATTGACTATCGCCCCTGACATCCACCCCATACGAAACTACACTGCCTGACTTCCGCTTCTGCTCCTGTCATAATCATTACGGTCGCTAGAGGTCGCTGTCATATTCTTTTATACCTTCTTTTGGTGATCGCCCATGTTAATTCATGATAAAACCTACTAGTGGGTGTAGCAGGGCCTTACTGACCCACATCTACGGGGTTTATAACCACCGCTAACACCTAGTTAATGGCCTGATAACAGTCTAATCGGCTGTTTCTGTACCTGCTTTTTGACAAAGTACAAACCCTGTTTTCACAGTTTTCACTTGTGTTTGTGTTGACCAGTTCTATCCGCTCCAGTTTTCTATCATTTAACACTTAATAAACACAAAATAAAACCTTGTCTCAGTAGTAGCATCACATTCTGAGGAAACAAGGGCACAAAAAGTCTAATTTATTTATTTGTATTTTGAGATTTTAAAAACAGGATTGGATTTGAAGTTAGTGTCATGAACACTAGACTAGTATAAAAAGTAATCACATGGCCTGAAAGCTCTCTTTTGATTTAAGAAAAGAAAAAGGAATAACTGAAACTGCACACATGGGCAACTTGAATTGTGAAATTCATTAAGTAAAAAAAGATAAAGGCAGGATATTGCATTGCAAATCAAAATGGTTAATAACTTAATGAGCTGTTGCTAAAGTTAGTAAGAAGAACACGCCATCAAATTCATCCTGAAAACACTCGTGATTATCAGCAGATCCGTCACAAATACAGATAGCCCTGAAACTATAAACTGGAATTAACCACCGTTAAAATTCCGTCAATAAAAGCTTCATCAACACAGAAAAGGGGAGACGAGGTGACGCCATTTTACTGTCGAGTCAATAAGTGTCCTCACAAATACATTATATGTGTGTGAGTGTGTGTGTAAGTGATCTCAGAGGAGCGGATATATACGGACCAGGAGAGAAGTTGTGGTCTGACGTACAACACACCAGGGAGCCATCAAATGAAGCACATGTGTGGTAATGTCTTTGTGCGTTTCAAAGCGAAGACGACGCACAATGCATGTCTCGGCGCTCCAAGTGTTTTAGTGTCTCGTACCGTAAAAAAAGTGCGTGCGCGTCCGTGAGCACGCCTGTGATTAATTGACGAGACTACAAAGCAATAAAACGCTAATGAATGTGCTCTCGTAGTTTAGCTCGACAGTCTGGCATCGCCACAGTCTCAGAGGGAGCGTTAGGTTTATGACTGAGGCCCTGCCCGCCCTGCACATCCCCCCATCAGGAGATGTGGGGCCATGGGAACAGAGGTGGCAACTAAGCACCTTTTTAATTTAAGTTGTGCAACAGACAGTCAGTAAGATGAAATAGCTGGAAAAAAAAGGCTTTTTAAAAGGAGCAGGTAGCTCACAGGTTGACAATATGATTACAGTCTGTTACAAACGTCAGATAGTGGATATTTTTTACGCTGATAAATACCATTCTGAATACTTAAAGGAGACATATCATGCCCATTTTCAGGTTCATACTTGTTTTTATGGTTTCTACTAGAACATGTTTACATGGTTTAATGTTCAAAAAACACGTTATTTTTCTCATACTGTCTGTCTAAAATGCTCTATTTTAGCGCCTGTCTCTTTAAGACCCCCCTCCAGAAAAAGCCCAGTCTGCTCTGATTGGCTCATGAAAAAAATATGGTGCGCCTTTGCAAAGGTAGATCTCAAGCTGTATAGGTGAAATATGAGCCTGCATGTGACATAGGACAACGTCTATCCTCATAAAACGATTCATATGATATTTAACGAAAAGTTATTTCTCATTTTTTGTGTGTTTTCCCTACAAATGTCCAACAACACGTGTCAATTTCCGCTCCAGTCTTTACAAAATAGAGGCTCTTTATACTTCCTGGTTCACGATTACGTGGATGACATACTACTGTATATTATATTGATTTTGTGGGATATATATGAATTGCAGTGCATTACTTTTCGTAACTACAAATGGTGTATGAGAACAGCCCACAAACTGAGTGTTGTCTTATTTCACAGTTTGCGTTCGTAAGCACTCCAGTTACTGAAATGTATGTGCACAAGCACTGAAAAAGTGAGTTTTTCATGATATGTCCCCGTTAAACCTTTCACTTGCTACCTGTAAGTTTGGGGATTTTAGGATTGATTTTAAAGTTTTATTAATAAATTTGAATTTGAAAAAAAACTGCTGGTTTTTATTGCACCAATAGGATCTTCTTAAAACTCACATTGCTTCATATAATCTTCCTTTTAAGATCTTTATATCTTATGACCTGTTGATATTGCAGTTTGCTAGTTTTAAATGTGTAATTTTCTTGTATTTTATTCAAGTGTTATGTGAGGCACTTTTGATGTTTGAATGACATATAGTTTGTACAACTCCAGCACTGGGATCAGTCCAAAACTGACCCATCAAAACAGCATAGTGCACACATTATCTCACCATGGTGGCGCACTGCATCCTGTGACCTACAGTAGCACAGACGCCAATTCCTCTCTACAAATTGCAACGCTTGACACGGAGTAGACAGAGTTTTAAGAACACACTCAAACACACACTGTTACAGAGGGTCAGCTGAGTGCAAATAATGCAAATAGTTGCAAAGAGATAATAAGAGTTGATACAAATTATGGGCAAAAACACCTATGGATGAGGGTCCAAAAAGCTCCATACGTGGTATATCAAAGTTGCATTTTAAGCTGTGAATGTGCAATTTATTTGGTTGTTTATGCTGATCATTGTGGTGGTGTGCAGAAAATTATCATCTACAATCATTCAAAATAAAAAAAATGGCTTCACCAAATAAATAAATAGCATTTTCTTTTAAAGTATCACGTGTTTTATGACACATTAGCTGCATTTCAACAGTGATCGAAGTGCATTTCAACAAATCCTGACTAAGTAGAGCAGACACATGACAAATCTCATGTGAAATTCCTCCACAAAGATTAACAAAACGTTTGACTGGCAAATACAAAGCGTCTAATAGGTTGTTTTTTTTGCAGATTTGTAGTTCTGAGGCTTAGCGGGTGCTGAGTTTTATACGGCTCAGCCCCTCCCCTGCTCTTTAAAACCCCATCTACCCACCCACCCACCCACCCTACTGGGACGTGTGGGGCCTGGGCAACAGAAGAAGAAATCAAACACCCCTTTGATGAGAGTTTGGCTGCAGAGTGAAAAAGGCATGTGTGTGTGTGTGGATATAAATACATCAGAAAGCACTGAAGTGGAGCACAAAGGGCACTCTGCGACACAAACCACCCACATTTATAACTCGCGCACTGAAAACTGGTAGAAATGACACGACAAAATATATGATGATTGGAAGGATTAGGGATGACGAGAGGAGGAGAGACAGGAGAGGAGCGGAGGACATATGTTGAGTGGGTGGACAAAGCAGGGAAGGCAGGGAAGGGGGTATACGACTGGCAAAAATCACACACACACACACACACGCGAGTGTCTCTGCCATCTGCAGCGCTCGCTACCTTGCCAGTCGTCCGATCCAACCAAAACCTTTTTCTCTGTTTCCCCATATTTTTCTTCCTCTTTCTGTCCTGCTCTCACGTGTCTCTCTATACATCTCGTCTCTTGTAAAAAATAACTGCACTCGTGTGTTCATACTGTATGTACACAAGACAGTCCATCTGTGTTTGCATGCACGCCTGAGTGTGTGTGTGTGTGTGTGTTTCTCCTCAGTGCGCAGGGACCTCTCATGGCTACCATGAGCTAATGAGCTCCATTTAAATCCAGCCCCATCTGATTCTTCCTCTCGCCCAGTTTCTCTGCCCCTGGGGCCGTTC
>CAKALG010013668.1:0-11461 GCA_916700815.1 Helicolenus hilgendorfi
CGAGTGAAGCACATTGTTACTGCGAGTTTAGCCCCGTGTGGATGTAAGCCAGCCCATGTTGCCGTCCGGCGTGGCAACAGGAGCTGCATGTTGAGTGAAGTTAAGGCGTTAAAGTGGCAGTAGCCATTTATTTTTGGCATCATTGGGCAAAAATCCCATAATAACCTTTCAGCATATTGAAATTCAAGTGTTCTGAGAGATAACTAGACTTCTGCTCCTCCTCATGGCTCTGTTTTCAGGCTTTAAAAAATCTAGCCCGTGATGGGAGACCGAGAAGGGAAGAGAAGGCGGACCATAGCACCAATGTTTCTGTAAGTTATTAATAACTTACTCGAAGTGCTGCTTTGTCAATTTGTCGCCTGCCCTAACCCAAACCTGTGATATTTTAGTAAGCTCACCCAAACCCACGGGTTCTGGGTCGACCCACACATCACTACTAGCCACGTCACAGCTCACAATTACAATGTTTAGATTTATCTTTCATTTTGTTCATCATTTTATTGCAAAGGGATAACTTGTGTCACGGCTCACCCTGCCTGCCGCTGACATTTGAAAATTGACTTTCCCTCCTCCCCCCAATTTCCACACCTTTGACCCCAGCCATTTGATGGAGTCACATTATTTCCAGCACTCATAAAGAAAGAAGAAAAACAAAAGCGTGCCAGGATTGTTTGTCTGGGGTTTTATCACGAGTTGCTCCTATTGTGGGAACACCTGTTGTTTATTAATCTCCATCCATCCGAATCGGGCTACTCAGTTCTCACAAAGCATCATGAAAAGGGGGGAAGGAAAGGTGTCAAGGACTGTTGAGACTGCATGATTGGGGCATGTTTATGTCCCAATCCGTACTATGTTCTAAATCCCCAAATTATACCGTGTAATAAAGTTGACATTAACGCACATTACCATTTTCCTCTAAATGCAGATTTATTCACAGTTGGTAAAAATAAAAAGCCTATTGTTGAAAATGGTTCAACTGTACACCTGTGGAGAGAGTTCAGAAACAAAACAACAATAAACGAATCATATTTAAAAAAAAAAAATGAGGAAATAAAATATGTACGCATGGTTGAATTTGAACACTATTTTTTGATAGGACAACATAACAAAAATTCACATACTCAATTCAATTGAACCCCACCCCTGGTCCAGCAACGCCACACTCCCACCTCGAGCAATCTCATCCTGCATGTGGCCATTATCACGTCGACTTCATTTGGTCCTTTTCCAGCGTGATCCGCCCACAGAATCAAACTATATTAGAATTAGTATGTAGTGTGAAATTGGTGTGATACTGATGGGATGAAGAGGAAGAGGAAGGTCACTGAGGGAAGGGGTGGTGTAGTAGTGTAAAAAAAAGACAGTGTGGCATTGGGAATGGAGATGGTGGGGTGATGGTGCTGGTATGGGTGGGGGGGGGCGGGGGGGGGGTACTGGGACAGATGTTTTCCCTCAAAGAAATGATTGCATTTGCAATGTAAAACCAATCTGCGATGCCTTGTTCTTATTACATGCACCACGACCCCGGGAGTGAATCAGACGAAAGCAGTCAAATAACTGTTGTGACAGATAATAATGGGATATGAGCAGATGGTTTTCTCACTATATGGAAATGCTCCGGCTCTTCAATCTCATCCTTCAAACCCGGCGACTGGAGCAGCCGGCCGGGGACAGAGGGGGAGAGGCTGCTCAGAGCTGAAGATAAGATTGGCCCGGGCAGAGACATATGGAAAGCTCTCCCCTCTCTCTCACCCACACAATAGTTGTGGGAATGAAATCAACCACCCCTGGCACGCTAAAGACCCGGGCCATTTGGGATCCCTTTGAATAAAGGTGGTGTTGTGTGCGCAGATACACATTGAAGGATGCTGTGTGTATTGGCATACGGTGAAAGGAGTGAGGGATTGGCACCTTGTGAAAAGTTACAGTGTTTATTAGGCTGAGATGATGATTAGGATGCCAGCTTTGTGTGTATAGTCTATTTCCTGGTTGGGCTGCCAGGGACGACAACTGCTTTTCTGGGCTCTTGAAGCCCGGTGTCAGAGATTTATGTTCAGTGCATATAGTTCAGTGTAAAGAGTGTTGAGTTCACTGTGCTGGATGGGCAAGTCCTCATAGTCAATATGTAGCAGTAATAGTAGTAGTAGTAGTCAGTATGTAGCAGTAGTAGTAATAGTAATCAGTATGTAGCAGTAATAGTAGTAGTAGTCAATATGTAGCAGTAGTAGTAGTAGTAGTAGTAAGTATAAGTACAGTAACGGTCACATTTGACAGCTGAAATGACCCTCTTCAGTGACAGGAGTGAAACCCTCAGGGTACACGATGCAGTGTGTTTGCAGCTTCCCATGGCTGAATAATGTCCGTTTTGGTTCATGGCTCTACTCTCCATCCCCCCTAACATACAAATTAGTCTCGCTGCCTAAGTAAGCGAGACAGAAACAAAAGAAAGTTCACAAGAGAGAATGGGCCAGCATATAAACAAACTTAAAGTGGACCTCCACTGATTTTATACATCAGCGTCTGTTCATAACTGTAAAAGTTGTATAAAGTATTTCGAGCAGCATGAAATCTGATAAATTGCCACATTGAGGAGGGGTGGGATAACTTGTCTATTGTTCGGGGAGAGATAAAAGTCAACAGTAGATATCACATAGAAGTGGTGTACATCATCTGGAAGCTGGGAACCTGAAGATGTGCTGACTTTGAGCTGTAGCTCAGCACTGTGTGTCAAGTTGTTCTAGTTATAAACAAGAAGTAAACACGAATACATTAATTCAAATAAATAGTGAAAGTGTATAAGGGTTTAGAACATTATGATGGAAGTAAATGATGGTCATTCCTATGCAGACTTATGTCTTAAGTTGTTGCAGCAATGTTTGGGTTGATACCATTTGTTACACAGATTTTGTGCTAAATTTAGCCATTTTTTACCAGTGGAGAATTGATAAAAAATGATCAATAATCCCTCCAAAATACCACATTAAGACACCAAGACCTTGAGGAACACTAAAGAAAAAGCCATGCTGTGATTTGGGATCAAAAACTTTTGACATTTGGAGATTTCTGCAAGAATTGTATGCGATTGGATGGAGAGCACTTCTGTTGTGGAAACTGCTCCGAAACCCCCTTATTATTAAGCCATCCACCCTCTGAATGCTCTAGGTCTGCAGTTTGTGGCTGTAAAGTTTCATGAGGTTGTGATTATCCTAGAGGTCACAACAAGGTCATTTTATACAGTGAGGTCAAGTGTCAATAAACGGTCTCACTACAATGAAATGTCTCCTATGGAGACTAACATCATCACACATGAATACAGTTGGGCTCATTGGATCCACAAGAATATCAGCTTTACAGTCATACCCAATTGATGTAATTCAAAACAGTTTAGGGACCCCAGTATGCAGAAGTATTCAAATACACCATTTTAGAATATAGGCGACAAAATAACACATTTGTACTTCATGCAAAACACTGCATGTGATTATCATAAAGTTGGCATGTCTGTAGAGGGGAGACTCGTGGGTACCCATAGGACCCATTTTCATTTACATACCTTGAGGTTAAAGGTCAAGGGACTTGAAAATCCCCACTCCGATTTTTCCTCTCCAAAATTTTGCGTAACTTAGCGCTAGCGTTATATAGTGTTCCTACCGACAAGCTAGCATGACATGGTTGGTACCATGGTTGTGTTGAGTTTGATTGATGGCAGCATAACAGTGATAAAAAAAAGGCATAGTGGAGGCAACAGAAAATACGAATACTGAAAAATAAATAAAGGATTTACTGTAGTTTTAATAGCTCTGCTTAACCTTAGAGGGATTGATTTATCTACTGTATCTATCTACCAGCCTTTATGTTTCGGTAAGTGCGGTAGAGGAAACTTTAGGCCTGTAGCCTATACTCTCCAGATACAGATCAAACAGAGCGTACAGTAGTGGGTAACTTGTTGAGGTTAATGCGTTTGTTGAGACATTATTCATCCGGCAACACAAAGTAAACAAGCTCTGTCTGTTTCTCTGCGCTCTCCAGCCTCAGCCTGCCTCATCTTTCATGTGGGCAAGCTCCATCACCACGGCAGCACAGAGGAAAGAAAGATATCAGGTCATGTGACATATGGTTCCATTCGAGTGCGGCTCGCACACACACACACACACACACACACACACACACACACAGAAAAAAGAGCAAACTGATCATTTGTGCCTCTGTTTGTGGCTCTTGAGATGAATGGCTCCCAGATGAGGCCACTGTGGCATGAAATGCTAAGATGTAATCATCTTCTCGCAACAGGATGCTGTTTCATGAGAGGGGAATGAACTCCAATGTCTCTTTCACTTTTTTTTTTTTTTTTTCATTGCTCGCAGCCTTGATATTTTCTCTTCACTAAGTCGGCATTTTTAACGCCATCTCCCATGCCTCTGATTTGTGAAAGAAATCAAAGTATTTCAATTTGTTTGTCTATTTTAAACCAAAGGCCTCTTTGAATACATTTTTAGTTTATAAACTCTTTCTTGAAGACAGATAAAATGACTCTCAGATCGTGATACCTCAGTGTCAGTCATGATAGGTGATTGATTGTGGATTTTACTTTAAAGGGCACATATCATTCTCATCTTCAGGTTCATACTTGTATTTTGTGTTTCTACTAGAACATGTTTATATGCTTTAATGTTCAAACAACACATTATTTTTCTCATACTGTCTGTCTGAATATACCTGCATACACTCTCTGTCTGAAACGCTCCGTTTTAGTGCATTTCAACGGAATTGCGTTGCTAGGAAACAGCTTGAGTCCATGTTTACTCCTGTCATTCACATCCACTGCAACAGGAAATAAACTGGGACACATTTAGTATGTTTACGTATAAAACTGTGAGATTGTCTAAATATTGTAGATTTGTGACATCACAAATGGTGTGAAACGCCTTGTTTCAAAAACACAGTTTCTGAATATGGCCTCTGTGTATTTATCTGTGGATTGAGCATTTTGATACTTTCACAGTATTTATATATCACTTAAACCTGCTTTATAATATAAAAGATATGAAAATCTCACTTTTTACAATATGTGACCTTTAAATATCTAATTCGGTAAAGAGCTGCTGTAGCGCAAATATCTCTATAGTGTCAAGTCGTTTTTTCTCTATTATTATATTACAATTGAGCAAACTTGCCGAAGACTTGGACCTGGAAGACCTGGAATCTCCGCTGGTTGCCTGGCAACTGGTCCCAGCAAATAGCCCAATTTTTTAAGCTAACTGGCTGCTGGCTGTAGCCTTATATTTAACAGTAGAGTGGTATCGATCTTATTTTCTATTGTCCAACTTTTGCTTTGAAGTTTGGAAAAGATGGTGGTTTTGGTTTGCCAGAATAAAAATAAATGAATGATACTTGACTCAAGAGCATTCTGGGTAAAAGCAGTGTGATATAATAGATACAATTCCTTGTCATCATTGAACATTGCTTAAAATTTAAAAGGACACAAAGCTTTGTATTTTTCTCTTTTTTCTCAGCTTCATCTCCATTCTCGGCCAGTGCTGCACCCATGTTCTTTTATCGCTCTTTTTTGTATCGTTTTTTCCAGAGAACTGCTTCTCACTTTGTTCCCTTAAGCCACTCTTATTGATCAAATGACCCATGACGGAGAGCAACATGCTCCTGAAGCCTTTTGGATATTTGCTCTCTGCTGCAGTCGCCATACCACTCATCAAACTGTGTCTTACTTCTGTCACTGAGCTTGATTACTTTTCTGTGAGCAATAGTTCTGACATGGGAAAGATTTCTTCGCAATATGTTCCGTGACCTTTTCGGACTTAAATGAAATGGATCATTTTTCGTTAGGTGTTTGTTTCACCCTTCGTTAATGAATCAAAAATGGAGACACGCTTTATTTTCACTACATGTATTTTAAAAAATCGTCTTGATTTTCACATTAACATTATATAGTTCTATTTTATTGATACAGGGTAAAATGGGATGCAAGTCCAAACAGGAAATTTAAGCAAAGCAGCAAAAACCGAGTTCAGCTTACAGTTTATCACCCTGCAGATCTGCAGTGCTGGCAGTGTCACACCTGGACTGTGTCTCAAACAGTGTTGACTTTCTCGCTAGATTTAATGACTTAGCAGGTCTTTGAAGCTTTATTTCTAATACGTGACTAGTGACGAATTTAGTGACTTATTCAGACCATCAGGGGAAAACTGAGAAATATATTCAAATATATTATATTGTAATCCATTCCCAATGCGGGAATCGACAGATTATTATTGAATCATATTATTTAATAACAGCAACTATGTGTTATCCAGGAAAACTCGACTCCCTTCAGGTTTAAGCGACACAATAGAGCCTTAAACTACAGACTGTATATTGAGATCATATCAGCAAAATTACTACAGTTTCAATGTCTAAATCTGTAGAAAATGCTACGGAGATGAAAAAAGTAAAGATTTATTTCTAAATCAACATTTCCTGCTTTCATTTCAAAATAAAAGCCCCTGAACGTTATGTCAGTGGACAGAATTCCTTCATTTGTTAAGATGAGGCTTTTATTCTGAAATATGTACAGGGCAGTGTTGTAGAACATGCAGTGACTTGGAGAGCTCCATGAATGAATAAGGTACAGGGTTGAAATCAACACTTCCTGCTTTTATTTAAAAATAAAAGCCCATGAGCGTTTTTTTCTGTGGACAGAATTCCTTTATTTGTTAACAAAAGGCTTTTATTCTGAAATATTTGCAGGGCAGTGTTGTAGAACATGCAGTAACTTGGAGAGCTTCATGAACTAATATAGTACGGGGTTTTAATTGTGGACTTTTACTATTATTTACAAATTACCACATGTTTCTTAACCTTTCTCTGTCTAAAATAAATATAAATGACATGTATAATGAAATGAAATGGCCATTATGAAGGGCAAACTCTATATAGAAAGAAAGGGCTGACAGCAGCAGCAGCCAAAACGCAGCTGGTGTGAACAACCAACGCGTGAATAAAGCAGCCGCCACGCACTGTTCACGTGAGCGGTCTGTTCGTGGCGTAAGCCTCACTATGAAGTCTCAGAGGTTTTAGGTCATTATAGGTGAGTAAACTCAACCTGTCTGTTTCAGGGTTAGACATATTTGAATGTGTTTTCAGCAGAATTCTTTAACAGAACCTGTTCAGATGTGTTGGTGTGCCCTCTGAGACCAGTGGAGCGTTTTCGGGATCTTCGGCCAGATGAGGTGGCAGACTTATTCAGCACCACTCAGAGAGTCGCCAGCCTGGTGGAGAAGCACTTCAACGCCACCTCACTCACCATCGCCATCCAGGTAACACACAGACTTAGGAACTGTTCAAAGATACTGTAGCATCAACTTCAGTTTGTAGCAGGGAGTTGAATACACAGTCGTAGACGGGCCTCATCTCTGAAATGGTGTTAAATGATATACGTGATATTTTGATGATGGTATACAAAAAACATAGTGGTTATTCATATAACCCTGTTATTCAGAAAAGATAAGTAGTCATTTTCTCCTGTGCTGTGCACCGTGTGTTTTGATGCCTTACAAAACCAAAAACATGGTTATATATTTGGTTGCTAGTTTATTAGGTACAGTAGACCTAGCTAAAACGAATGCAGCAATAAAATAGTCATGCAGTAAATCCTCCCTTCATGAATGTTGTCATGCTGTTCAGTCTGTGTTGAAACTGATCATTTGGGAGGATGTAGTTTATGATGCTGTAGAACTGAACCTCATTATACAGAGTCATTTACATAAATGGGGTGGACATAATAATAGAAACACCTGAATCTGAGTTTTTCACATAAATGTTAAAGCTGTCATATCATGCTCATTTCCAGGTTCATACTTTAGTTTTGGATTTCTAGGGGGAGACAGCAGGTCAGCAGTAGATGTCACATAGAAGTGGTGTACTTTATCTGGAAGCTGGGAATCTGAAGATTATTTAACATCACTGTGTGTCTTATTAGTGAAAGTGTAGAAGGGTTTACAACATTTCGATAGAAGTATATGATGGCCATTCCCATGCTCTGTTATGTCTCATGTTTGATACTATTTGTTACACAGATTTGGTGATATATTTCACCTTTTTTTAACCACTTGAGAATTGATCAAAATGATCAAAAATCCCTCCCTTGGGCCCTAAGCGGGGGAATGTAACAAACACCATTACCTGAAGGTCACCGTAGTTTTCCAACACGCCTGTGGAACTGCAGTAATGAGCGCAAAACCGCAGTACCGCCAGCAGCTGTCTGATTTCTGTTGCTCCTAAAGTAGTGTTGCTACGGTAAAGATAGCCTCCGAGCAAGGCCAACGGCGTTATCACGATTTAGCACTTGGCAGCTCACGTTATTGCAGTCTTAGAAAGGGAGGAGTGAGCCGAGGGGTTGGCTATAATCTGCAACACCACCATAAGATGCCACTAAATCCTACACACTGTTCCTTTAAACCCTGCTGGACCCACCATTGGCTCCACCTTTACAAATCCTGCTGTGCTGATCCCAACGTTCCCAAAGAAAAGTACAACCAGACATAGAAAACATGAAGTTTTGGGTTTCTTCATTTCAGTATAAATATTATACTTTCTTAGTATCATGGATAAAATGTTTCAGTCCCTCCTATAAGGACACATTTAAAGAGATTAAAACAGAATAGAGCAGATCAGCGTTTGTGACAATAAGTTGTTTATATTCGAAAAGAAAAAAAAAATTTTTTTTGCAACTCAATAAAAGACCGAATGACTTGGAAAGAGCAGAATGAGGCCTATCTGTGCTTTCAGTATGGATCAGCTCTGCTGTCGTATGATGGAAGCTAAATACAGAGCTGACTCTGACACCCCGACAGGCTCTCGTCTCAGACTGAACGGCCTATTCTGCATAACTGGTGATATATATGCTAATATCAAAATAGCACCTAGCTCACTCTGCGGCCCTGTCAGAGAAAATGGTTTCACAGGTTAGAAGAGAGAAGGGGTGGGGAGGGGAGCAGAGCAGCAACGAGTAATCTTTACCTGGATATCATTTTCTTTGACTGCGGAGGTGATGAGAAGTGATGATAGGAGATTAGTTGTGACAGCTCCCCAGTTACAGCCAACACATTAAAGGGGAACTCTCTGCAGGAGGGGCCAACTGTTCTCTGCAGTACGCCACTCCTGACAAATAATAATATCACACAAATCAACCTCACTGGAGGATTGGTGGTGAAAAAGAGATTTTTTGGATGGTGACACAAACGCTCTATTTTTTTCTAGATCAGTGCTGGAAAAAAAGAAAAGAGCTCATCAGATTTGATTTATTTGTTTTTTTTTCACGCGCCACACTGATGTTTGATATGTATTAGAAGCATGCAGATTCCAGTCATCACCTTTATTCTAATGAATAACAGAAGTATAATCTACATCATACATTTGATCACACCTCGTATGACAGTCTGAGAAGAAGGTTCAAATGTTTCATTGTCAGTACATGAAGAAGTAAGAGAGAAGAAAAAGAATGTAACATAAAAAAGATCAGAACACACACAGTACTGTGTCTACCTTTTTAATGTTAATTCACATCTAAATGTACTTCTTTATTATCTTCAGCCGTGTTGATGTTAACACCGATTCAACACATAGTTATCTGATCCAGTGATAATATAAGCTGAGTTGCTACGACGGCATATTGTAGGTAATAATTACAATTTTCAGAGACAAATCTGATGCACGTGCCTTTTATTTCTGCACATCTACCACTAAAAACCAACCGTTGAGAAGATGTTACTCCAAACACACTGCGTTACCATAGTTACACACTGACACTTCTAACCCTTAGAGACCCATTTAAACCAGTATTTGCCTTTTTTTTCACGGGGTCTTTAGGGGGAGATCGCAGGTCAACAGTAGATGTCACATAGAAGTGGTGTACATCTTCTGAAAGCTGGGAACCTGAAGAATAATCTGAGATGCAGCTCAGCACTGTGTGTCAAGTTGTTCATGAATCAGAAATAATAAATTCCCATGCTCTATTATATCTCATAAGTCGGTGCAGCATGTTTTGGGTTGACACCATTTGTTACACAGATGTGGTGCTAAATTTAACAATTTTTTTTTATCTCTGGAGAATTGATAAAAATGATCAATAATTCGTCAGAAATACCACATTAAGACACTAAGACCTTGAGGAACACCGTAGTAAAAAGCCATGCTGTGATTTGGTATCAAAAACTTTCGATATTTGGAGATTTCTGCAAGAATTGTTGGCGAATAGATGGCGAGCACTTCTGTTGTGGAAACTGCTCAGAAACCCCCTTATTGTCAATCTACCTAGAAAAGCCATCCATCCCCTGAATGCTCTAGAGCTCTAGTTTGTGGCTGTAACGTTTCATGAGGCTGTGATTATCCTAGAGGTCACCACAGGTCATTTTATACAGAGAGGTCAAGTTTCAAAAAATGGTCTCACTATAATGAAATGTCTCCTATGGGGACTAACATCATCACACATGAATACAGTTGGGCTCATTGGATCCATAAGAGTCTCAACTTTACAGTAATACCCAATTTATGTAATTCAAGACTGTTTAGGGACCCCAGTATGCAAAAAACATTTTAGTATTGGCAAAACTAACACATTTATAATGCATGCATAAAGCTGCATGGCTTTCGCCTTTATTATCATAAAGTGGGCATGTCTGTAAAGGGGAGACTCGTGGGTACCCACACAACCCATTTTCACTCACATATCTTGAGGTCAGACATCAAGGGACCCCCTTGGCCATGCCAGTTTATCCTCCCCAAAAATTTTAGCCTGACCTTGGCGTGTGACATGGCTGGTACCGATGGATTCCTTGGGTTTTTCTAGTTTCATAAGATTACCTTAGCTCTAAACGTGAGCCTGCTACAGCCTCTGAAACTGTGCCCAACTACTGTGTCAGTGTAAAGGGAAAACAACACAGTAAAGGCACATAACTGCTTGTGTTGAACCACAGATTATAGTGAATTATGTCCTTTGAGTTTGCTGGTGGGGAGAGGGTTACGTCTGTAATACCCTGCTGGCCCTGCAACCCAGCCCCGGATAAGAGGATGAAAATAGACGGATGGAGAGTTCGCTACAATATAGTATATTTTGCACTCGCCTCATGTTATGGCAGTGTTTAACTGTGTCACATGTGGTGTGATGAGGTTGATCTAAACATGCAAAATAAAGTTATTAAGTGATTCCTTAACAAAAAAAACCCTCTACACTCTTCTAGTTTTTTTCTTGTTAATTTACGACTTTATAAATTTGTAAATTAGTGAGGTTTTTCTCATAGATTTGCAAATTTAATCTCAGAGAATGGCTCAATAATCATAGCCCTGCGACAACGTAGTCGGGGATATATAGTGCTCCGTGTGTCCGTCGCGTGTTACACTTTCGTTTCTGGAGCAGAACTCGAAAACTAGGAACTTCAAATTTGGTATGATGGTTGAAAGTGTGGTCTAG
>CAKALG010013677.1:1420-14505 GCA_916700815.1 Helicolenus hilgendorfi
TGAATCTATTTGATTTGTTTACATAGACACAAATTCCCCTCATTTGTGGTGACGCTCAGCACGCCTTTCAACAAGGTATTTCCATGCATTTTTCTACGAATGTCCAGCAACACGTGACGCACGTGTCAATTTCCGCCCCAGTCTTCAAAGTAAAACTACCTAGTTAGGCTTAGAAATAGATCGTCTTGATTAGGCTGAGGCAAAAAAACTACTTAGTTAGGTTTAGGGAAATTATCATTTGGTTGGGCTTAGGCAACAAACGACTTAGTTAGGCTTAGGAAAGATTGCAGTTTGGATTAAAATAACAGCAGAAGTGCTGTAACTAAAGCACTTAAGCACGGAAGTTATATGACAAATAAATCAACTTTGACTTGTGTTTTCACACGGGGCACGAACACTCCTGGGTGAAAGTCCTGTGTTTTTTGACCCACACTTCCACCCCGACCGTTCGCAGCTCTATACTTTCCGGTTCACAATTACGTGGATTATATACAAATTGATTTTGTGCTGCACCATCACGAAAAAAATGTGAAATTTGTGTCAATGTAAACAAATCAATGCATTCAATTTTGTGACTATTTCACAAACTGCTGTGCGACTGGGCTGGTAAATGAGTACAGGTGTTGAGGCTTTGTTCTTCCCTAGGTGTGTCAACAGGAAAGGAAAGGTGGAGCTGCCTGCTGAGCTCTCTGAGTCATAGCTCAGGACATGTCAAACAAACAGTGGCTGCAGCAGTAGGCAGGGTGTTTGTCCACGTGGCACTCTAGATGAGGCTCCATCCACCCCTGAGGACTTGACTCACACATGCCCTTCTCCCTGCCCCCCCTATACTCCCTCCATCCCTATCTCCTCACCTCAGTGTCCAATTACAGCCCACTCTCATTAGCACAGTGTCTCTCCAGCGAGAGCCTTT
Source organism: Helicolenus hilgendorfi (assembly GCA_916700815.1). Lineage (NCBI taxonomy): Eukaryota > Metazoa > Chordata > Actinopteri > Perciformes > Sebastidae > Helicolenus > Helicolenus hilgendorfi. Next base: position 2,334 of record CAKALG010013677.1, read on the forward strand.
GAAAGGGCAGGGGGAATGGCTGCCGCCGCAACAAAGCCGCCAACACGGGCTCTATCAAAATCCAAGGAAAGAGTGAACAAGGCAAGTGCAGGCAGGACTTCTCATTATAGAGTGGTGTAGAAGGTGAGGGACGTAAAGAGTGGAGATCCCTCACTGTGCCGAGTGTCATGTTATCTTTTCGCTCTCTTAACAGGACCGACCTCCCACCCGCCCACAAACCAGCCCCGCCTCCACCCAAAAAGAAGAACAGCGACATGAAGGGACACTTGACATCCGATGACATCCAGGTAAGAGCCTCCTCCTCCTCCTCCTCCTCCTCCTCTTTTCTCATTCTTGTCCTCTCTGGCTGATCTGACACAAAAGTCTGAGAACTTTCCTACGTTTCTGTCTCACATTTCTGCCACATTTTGTGTGAAGCGTTGCCAATTCAAGCCAAAATATATTTCAAAAAATGTACAAGTCAGAACATGCACAATTATGCTCATGACACAGCTCTTATAATATATGTGGCAGAGCTTTATCTTTTTTTTTTTTTTTTATTCTTGAAAAGTGATTTTACTCAATATCACTTTGTGGTTGCTTTTTTCGAGTGGAATCCAGTGAAATGTCAGTTTAGTGACAGGAGGTTATTTTTTCCTCATTTCTCATCTCATATAACTGTCAGGGTGTTTCTCATCCTCTACTCTGGACTGGCACTTGTCACAGAGTTCCTTCAACAATCCAGTCGCAGCACAATTAGCTCAGAGTGCTTGAATATCTAAATATAGAAATGTGTCTTCCAAGTGAAGCCGGTAACGTGTAACGTAATTACCAATCTCTTGCTAATTCATTTCCCTCTTGATAAGTAAAGTAATGGTAAGTGGTTCATCTTTGACACATGAATACTGACCTCTCACTGCCGCATAAATATTAAAAAGTACCTTGCTGTTGGTGCTGGGGAGACATTTTTATTTCTGGATCGTGCAGGTGGTATTATTATATTCAGCCCCTGTGTGTCCAACAAGTCTCACAGCAGTTTGTGAAATAGTCACGAAATTGAATCTATTTGATTCGTGTACGGAGACATGAATTTCCCCTTTTTTCATGACGTTCAGCACGACTTTCAATAACGTGTTTTTTGTGAGTTTTCCCACGAATGTCCGGCAACACGTGACGCACTTGTTAATTCGCGTGACGCACTTGGAAAAGATCAACTTGGTTATGCTAAGGAAACAAAACTACTTAGTTAGCTTCAGCAAAAGATCTTGGTATGGGTTAAAATAACGACAGAAGTGCTGTATCTTTTTGATTTACTCATCCACCCCAACCTCCCTACATGGCATTCACCGCTCTCTATACTTCCTGGTACACAATTATGTGGATTGTATACGGTCACGTTTATGTACACAAATCAATACACTCAATTTTGTGACTATTTCATGAGCTGTTGTGCAACTGGAATGGTGTGTCCTATTGCGTGTGAGTATATGCAGAATATGTCTGATTGATTCATTGTATTGTATTTGGACCTTATTAGAGGAGTAGTACAGATTATCAGACTTGAATGGTATTTACAGTAATAAACAGCTTCGTTTCACAGCAGTGTTTTGTTTTGTGAACCCCGAAATATGTTTTCATAATTTGAATGAGCAGCTTTATTATTAACCAGAGACGAACTGAAATGTCAACATGGAGTGGATTAGTGAGGAGAATCTACTATTTCTACAATTTTCTCAGATCACTGATCTGGGCCAAAGAGGCAAAACACTCAGCACCACTGCAAAGACCCGCGTTCAATCCTCAGCATTGGTAGTTGCGTTATACAGACATGCAGAGGCTGGGGTGGTGGCATGAACAACATGCGTGTTACATCCTCCTTGTTTAGTTCCTTCCTGGTAGGTTAGATGAAGCTGGCAACACTATCGCCATGTCCCAAAGTCCATATATTCAAAGCTGGTTTGAAGTGTGTTCACAGTGGAAAAGTGACAGAACTCTATAGACTTTACTCTGAACAGACAGCATATACTAAATATGGTGGATTTTTGAGTTTTGAATGGTGATGAAACCGCTCTGGAAACACCTCTGAAAATAAATACAAAAATAATTTTAAATTCGCTACATTGGATTGGCAGTGTCATTGTAAGGTCATAGTTTGTAAAACTGTTATCAGGCCATTAAATAGACATTAGCGGTAGTGATAGCCCCATAGATGTGGGTCAGTAGGGCCCTGCTACACCCAATATTAGGTTTTATCATCAATTCACATTGCCGATCAACGAAAGAAGGTATAAAACATGACAGCGACCTCTAGCAACCGTAGTAATTATGAAAGGAGCAGAAGTGGTAGTTAGGCGCTGTAGTATAGACAGCATGAAACTCCATAAGGGGTGGAGGTCGGGGGCGATGAATGTGGAGGTTGAGGATGAATGATGGGACAAAAAACACAGTTTCACCCAAGATATTGGGGTTTGTAATGTGTTCACAAGCACTTTCCTCACTTTCCTCATGCTGTCGGCCTGTGTATGCCTGTATTTACCCTCTGTCTTAAACACTCTGTTTTAGCGCATTTCGACGGAATTGCGACAAAATTGGAACAGAATTTCATTGCTAGCCAATAGCTTCGGTCCATGTGTACTTCCTGTCAGCTGATGACATTCACATACACTGCAACCAGGAATAAACTGGGACACATTTAGAGTGTTTACGTTTAAATCTGTGTAAAGGGTCTAAATATTGTAGTTTTGTGACATCACAAATGGACAGAAGTTCTGACAGCTTGTTTCAAATGCAGAGTTTCTGAATACGGACTGTGTGTATTTCCATGTGGATTGAGCATTTCTATATTTTCACAGTTTTGTATATGATATATATATATATACGTATATATATATTTATTATAAATGTTACGTTTCATTCAGTTTCACAACGTGTTATAATGTGTTGCTTTGAAGTTTCACTTTCATGCAGGCGCAGTAGGCCCCTACTGACCCACATGGTGCTCATAATGAACAACACGCCTCTTTAATGGTCTGATAACAGTCAAATTGGGTGGCATGGTAGGCATATTAAATCATTAGTATATGACACTCAAGTGTGATGATTTCTTCTACATAGCAGTGTACTGTAAAGGTTTCTATGTATTGTATAATCTACACAATGAATCTGTTGCATGGAACTCAGTTTGTGTGTCTTGGAGGAGTCACACGACTCTCTACAGTGGAGTTAAGCCAACTGCATTGCTTTTCACCTGTCTACTTGTGTGTTCCACCACAATTACGAAACCGCAGCTTAACCTGACACAAGCCTCTTGAACTGAAACATTCCCAAGCCCCACTCATGAAATTTGAAACATCACTTGGATGGTCGCACCAACTCAACACAGCTCCTTTAATAACTGTCTCCCTGTCAACAGTTTTAATCCGATGGTGGCCATACAGCACAATATCATTTTGTCAAACATGCAGGAGAACGTAATCTTTATATTGCATTAGGCTATTTAAATAGCACCGAATCAGTACCATATAAAGTGATCCCTCGATTTTCCAGGTTTTGCATCAACCTTCCCAGTGTGCTTACTGCAGTTTTGTCCATATCACAAACAAACAAGGGCAATATATCAAAGGTTGGGTACGGTGCACGAGTCCACAGAGGCCGCAGTGAGCTTTCTCAGACCTTTAGTCAAGGACCGAGGTACAATATAATTGCCGATCCCAAATTGGGGAGATAAAGTGGAAAAAAAGAATTATTATGGCCGAGTTGGCCACCGCGTATCAGCACTGCTGAGGTTTTAAATCCAAACTTTATGACTCTTTATAGCTCCAAGGTCAAACTCCCGGACATCTGGGCAGAAAAGGTAATGAAGAGAAGGGAAAGTAATGTGCTCTCCTCCCTACACAACTACTGCAGAGGAATAGTTGAGCAAGGCACCTAATGCCACACTCACTGATGATTAGTAGACAGATGAGGCCGTAATAGACACTTAGACAGATTTAATGTCTTCAATTTTATGGCTGTAGTTGCTTTAAAAGAAGCTGCACGCTCAGCAAGCTCGGAAAAATAAAAGTAAGCAAAAGAAAGAAATATCACAGCAGGTTCATGACACGGTGGGTGAAGCGCGCATGGATGAGCAATAATCACTGATGCATAAACAATAAGTTATACGGAGGCATCTGCAGAGCAAAATATATGTATTAAATTAACGACCAAATCCTTTTTAAGGTTCAAGCTTTCAGGTTTCTCAGTATCTGTGGCTGTTATTCATTCTGCACAGCAGGCCATGACACAGCAATGGCTTCACCTTCAACATTCATTTGACATCTGTTTCAATAACAGAGCAGTTTCCAAATGATCCAAAATAAAAATAGGTGGTTTAGGGTCAGAGCATCAACTTTAAATCATCAACCAGAAATCGGTGTCTTCTAATCTCGCCTTACTCCCTTCAGCTGGACATGTTCCTGCCCCCCAAAAACCTGTCAATCATCTTGATGAGCTGCTTCTTTAAATGACACTGAGATAATCAGCATCTGTAGAGCTGCTAGGCAATATGTAATAATAATACAGCTCTATTTATTGTTCACAATGTTCGTGAGCTGCTTTGTGGACTGATTTGATAGACTTTATTTTCTTACTTTTTTGAATACTAAAAAAGACACAAAGTTACCACACAGTACCACGTCAACTGTTCGTATGATATCTTAAATGTATTCCTAATTTGCTGTGCGTTTTCCTATGAATGTCCAGCGTTGAATATCTGACCATGTCTTTTCAAAGTTAACTTCCGTCTTAACAGGAAACAACCTGGTTAGGTTTAGGCAACAAAATGACTTAGTTAGGTTTAAGGCTGTCCCACACTAAAATATTTTTCAAATCAGACCCCACACATAACGACATGTTATGTTCAATTTAAGAGTTTTGTTCCTATAGTGTGTGGAGAGCAACAATTTGGCCAAAACAGCACAACACACACTAACATATTCCATTCATGAACAACAAGAGTCCCCACTACAAAAAACAGAATTCTCGCAAAATATCCTGCGATCAAACGTGACTTTAATGTAAACAAACATGGCGGATGACGGGCAGGAAGGATTAGCGATGTTTGTTTTTACTTTGTACTGAAAATTCACAAAGGATGGATGGATGAAGTCGTGGAGTCATGTTAAATAAACCAAAATCAGCTTGATTCTTGTGTAGTGTGTACCCGGCATTAGGAAAAGATCATGAAAGTTACGCCACGCCGAAAGTGATTACGCCTTACCGGAAGTAGTGTAACTTAAGTATGGAAGTTCTGTGACAAAACCACTTATTTAGCATTAGGAAAAGATCGTAGTTTGGGTCCAAATAACACCAAAAGTTACGTAACTTAAAGGTCCCATATTGTAAAAAGTGAGATTGTCATGTCTTTTATATCATAAAGCAGGTTTAAGTGCTGTATAAATACTGTGAAAGTATCAAAACGCTCAATCCACAGAGAAAATCCCACAGCCCGTATTCAGAAACTGAGCTTTTGAAACAAGCCATCAGGATTTTTGTCCATTTGTGATGTCACAAACCTACAATATTTAGACCGTTTCACAGTTTCAAACGTAAGCATTCTAAATGTGTCCCAATTCCGTTGAAATGCACTCAATTCCGTTGAAATGCACTAAAATGAGCGTTTCAGACGGAAAGTAAATACAGGTATATTCAGGCAGACTATTATGAGAAACATAAAGGTTTATTTGAACATTACAGCATGTAAAGTAAGTATGTATGGGAGTGTGTATGGGAACAGTCTGACCACGTTTCCTCACTCAAAAGAGTAACTGTAGTCTTCCCTGATACATCTTTATCATAATGTATGTATGTAATTTAGTTGTTTAAAATTAAAAAAATAGCAATAGATAATTCATGAACTCATTAAATTTACCAAAAAAACATACTCAATATTCTTCCCCGTCCTGTTTTCTGATCAGTTTTGTTATTGCTGTGGCTGCTAGACCCTCAGCTCAGCCCTCGGTCCAAAACACCCCGAACATCGATGAAAACCCAATTTTAGGAAGAAGTTTGGATCACAAATAAAGCGCCACACAGACACAGACAAGGTAATGGGTAATTCAGTATATCCTATTCCTGAAATTGGACCCTGAAAAAGTTGGATATTACAGCTTTATTTCAGAATAGGTTGCTAGGTGACTCGGCTGGCCTGAAGAAATTGGCAGCACCATGGTTTTATCATTGCACCAATGCACAGAGCGAAACTGGCAGTGCAGCCGAAGCATCAACATCTGCGCCCTTTACAGCACAATACTGGATGTGTGTTGCTATGAGATGGACTCCAAGAGCCAAACAGACGACAGGCTTCCAGGAGGCCGACGTCTTTATGCTCCAAGCAAACGTCTCCTCCGGCTAATTGCATGTGAATTCTGGTGCTCAGCTCACCGTTCGACCACTCAGCTATTAGATTCTTTGCCTTTTGATGTACGCTAATATGAACGGAAAAGCTCAACCAAGAGACTGAAATTCAACAGCTGTTTTTTTTTAGTGTAAGAAAAATGGGGATCAAACGGCATTAGGCAGCCTTTTGATCCCCTCAGCAGCACAGAAGTGTGTGAAGGAAACACATTGTTCAACATCTATTATATGAATCTCACATTTATTGCGTTGATAACTTCATTGTTCTGGACGTCTTTGATTTCTTTCACTCACTTTCATTTTTTTTTCATTGTGCAATGCGCTGGTCTGACAAACGCTTAATGGAGGTTTTGTGAGTGCTCATTTGCCATTTCAGAATTAATTAATTCCTCCATGTCGTGAAAGGTGCCTCGAGCCTGCTGTGAAAATCCCACCTTAAAAAAAAAACTTTAAATGTACTCCCCCTGTCAGCGGCGTCAAACTTTGCATTGTGATTATGACAGAGTTTGGCAGATCAATTACGAGCATGCTGCGCCGAAACTTTAAAACTGGCAACCTGTTGAAGGAAAACTATAGAGGAGCACTTTGCCCACCCTGATATGCTGCTTCCTTTATGCTGCACAAAACCGAATATCTGCATCTTGAATTTCAGAGTGAGAACCTTAGATATATGGCTTAGCCCCCAACTAGTCTGCTGAACGGGGAAAAAACATCCTTTGTCAGCTGTCATGAATCATCTCTTTTATGTCATGCCTCTTTCAAAAATATGATCCTTGGGTTGCAAAAATTGTCTTAGTGTAGCTTCATGGTGTGACTCATGTTGTTTTGGGACTGTATATATAAAGTAAAATGGGATTGGTTCCATCATCTTCACCCTTCTTTTCTAATGTGCTCTGCTCTCTAACATGAAGAGTTTTCTTTTATCATCACTGTATACAGCATAGCCCTCTACTGAACTCTATGGGTAATACTCTCCTTCAATCACGAACACACATTCGCCCGCTGAAAATTTACATAATCGTAGCCGGGCCAATCAGGAGGTGCCTACCCGAATACGGTTTGAACCCAACAGCAGCACATATCACTGTCCGCTATTCTACACCCTCTTCAGCGAGTGACGCGGGAGCGACACGGCAACCCTTGGTAAAGGACTCCGTCTGTGCTTGAAGAACTAGGGTTACAATATCGTAACCTTCAATCTAACTCTGCCCTCTACCACAAAGTATAGACGCAAAGAGACTGGCGCTTTTTTGACAACAGCCGCTGCCGCCATTTTGGACTGAAAATGCTTATTATATTTACAATATTTTATTTTTCAAAACGGGTCATTTTGATAGAATATGACAATAGAATGGAAATAATTTTGATTAATATTTGTATGACACTTTTTAGGCGGAAGTTTTACAGGCGTCCTGTAGTCGCTTTCAGTCCAAAATGGCGAAAGCGTTGCTTTGCTGCTGGGCGCTGATGTTGCAATGGAATGAACAATTGACTTTCACTTCTTGGCAATATAGGTTCTTTGCCTTTACTGTGGGTACAGTGGGTGGAGCCAGATGAATGCACGCCCTGCTGTGCCACAACATCGACCCAACCACACTGATCCTCTCCGGCTTATAGGTTTAGTGGGCACATCGCTGTTCACTGAGGAGAAAAGAAAAGAAGATAAAAGTATGACGGACAGCTGTATGCGCGGCCTTACATACTGTGGGGTATTCAGGAAGGCATGTCGTGATTGCTATGCTTAAGCAAATTTTCAGTGGGTGAATGCGTGCTCGTGATTGGAGGAGAGTGTTCACAGAGATAGTTCAGAAAGGAGAAGGTGCAATGAGAATCAGTTTCCTGTATCTGTGTCACGTCGGTTTCTCCACTGCCCCGCCCCTTTAGGAGACTAGCGGCAGGTCTTGAGTCTGTCAACTCCAATGGGAGAAGTGAACGTGAACACAGATGACGACTGATTATTTGGCTTCATAGTCACAAAAGTAAATATTGTACGCATTTTTCAGACGGACAAATCAGGCGAAAATTCCCTTTGTTCAAGACCTTTCTCTGTCTCAGCAACACACTCTCGTGAGATCTGGCAACCAACGTTCGTAAACGCCCTAGCTAACTCATTTTTGTAATGCTAAATATGGCTCTTAGCCGTGTAAATATCTAATGTTAGTAAAAGAAAATATGACTACATTATGCAAATATAACCCAGTCTGCTTTCATCCATCCATAAGACGTTCATAACACTTCCAAACAAGGTTGAGGCGATCGGGGGAGGCGAACACGCCATGACCACGCCCACTTAGGAGACAGGAAATGTTTACGAATGTATAATGTATAAATGCATTTCAAACTAATGGCAGAGCTTGTAATGCATCAGCCTTGTTAGAGAGTCTCTTTGGTATTACCCATAGAGTCTAGTAGAGGGCGGAGCCTGTGTGAGTTAGAACATTAGACGTTAGATAGTTTGCCATTCATACAAACAATATGCAATAAACTCTTCATTATGAAATCAAAGAAAATGTATATTACTCAAACACTGATTTCAATACAACAATGCACAAAACGTCCATTAAGTAATGTGGCGACATTATCTTATTATGTATTATATTATAATGAACATTATCTTCTGCAAATCTAATGTAGTATGAAGTTGACTTGAGGTGTACTTTCTGCTTTGAATTCACAAGGTTTTCCAAATATAAAAATAAAAAAGTTTAGACCTCCTGTTTGTTGTAATGTTCAACACTTTGAAAATGTTTTGAGTGAAATAGTAGCCTGTGTAGCATATCGCTTAGCTTTGTACAGAGAACACATAACACACATTTGACACATGAAAGAGTCTTTTTTTTGCTTTTCTCATTGTAAAACTATCTGCAGTCCAGTTTTAAATCCTCAAACACTGAGCAGATATTCCTCTGGAATATGACAAAGCCAAGTCACAGTAGTAGAAAAGCTCCATTCAAAGGCGTCTTTTGCTGGCGGATGAGTCCAAATTTCAACATTTCAGTTAAGAGGCATCAAACCATTAAAAGAAACCTGCAAAGTAAATGAGTCAGGGCATCCAGTTTGTGATGCTGTTAAAAATAGTTCTAATTTTCCATGCTTAGTTTTTACTGTAAAAGGAAATTAACATTAACATAATAAAGGTGGTTTCAAGGAGCTCTGTCTATATAATGACAACCTGTGTTTGCCGTATCCGTAATTAATCTGCAGCGTATCTGTTTTGTAATCATATGTCACCTTCATGTATGAATTAAATGCGCCTGCTGTTCTTTCCTTCAGAGGCTGAGTAGCACAGCTAGCTCTGGCAGCTTTACATTTCTGCTCCACTATTTCTGAAGTTTGCATCATACCTTTTGTGTGATATGGAAGTGATTAATTTGACAAAATAACTTTGATGCACATGTAGAGTTCAGCAGAGCGACTTAAAGTTCAAACTGCTGTCAAAATGCATTCCTTGTCAGTTTTCACATTTTTGTTTCTGCTCATTAAAACAAATTTGAGCAAATGATGTAAAAAAAAACAACTTTCAACATAATATTCTGCTGCTGGAGTGCTGCAGCTCTGAACTAATGTTTATGCAACGTAGTTTTCAGCAATGGGCTAATGACAGAGTTAACCTTGGTGATAATTGGGGAGCAGCTCCAGTATAAACTGGTTAACCTCAGTGGCGATTTTCGAGTCTTTTTTGGAGTGCTCAGCACACCTACATTTCATGTCAGCAGCCCTAAAAAACACTACAAAACCTAAGGAATCCATTGGTAACAACCATGTAATGCTAGCTTGTTGGGATGGAGACTAAATTATGTTACATTTTGGTGAGAGGAAAACTGGCATGGCCATATTCAAAGGGGACCCTTGACCTCCGACCTAAAGATATCTGGGTGAAAATGGGTTCTATGGGTACCGAGACTCTCCTTTACAGACATGCTCACTTTATGATAATCACATGCAGTTTGGGGCAAAAATCATGCAACCTATAAAATTGCTGCAACAACTTATGAGAGCATGAGAATGGCCATCATATACTTCCATCACAATATTCTAAGCCCTTTAATTTATTCATTCATGTTTATTTTTGATGTATGAACAATCAAGATGTAGAACAACTTGACACACAGTGCTGAGCAGCATCTCAAATTAATCTTCAGGTTCCACCTTTCAGATGATGTACACCACTTTTATGTGGCATCTACTGCTGACCTGCTATCTCCCCATAAAGAAAACTACGCCCTTGACTGTACACATGTCACATTGTCATTAGGGGGGTGGTGCTGATCCTAGAATCGTCCCTGGTTTATCTACATTGTTTCTGTACTTTTGGAGCTCATTGTGACTCTTGCTGACCTCTCGATGTTTCCTGTAGGTGGTTCATCTCGACAAGGACGAGGAAATGCAGAAGCTTCCTCTTCAGCCTCCTTATTATGACATGGCGCCCTCTGAGTCGACCCCCTTCACTGATAAGCCGGTGAGTAGTGATCATGCCATTGAGCGGGTTCAAAGGAGCTTCTCCTATGAAGGGGTCGCCACCTGCGGCCAGTAGTGATTACTGGTGAAAGGGCCAGCTTTTCTCTTTCATCATTATGCTTTGGAGGTATTTGAGAATTGATTTGCAAATGAAATGCAGTGCTGTGGTGCTTCCTGATTGTCACTGAGGATCTGGTGTTGCTGACCAGTAAACCCAGTTGGGGGCTTTGACTAAGCTCCTTATGTCATCACTTATATCAGCACCTTCTATCTAAACCTGGGCCAGCCGACGTCCTCTCTCTCTGTGTGTGTGTGTGTGTGTGTGTGTGAGGACTATTTCATGTTCTGACCCCAACACTCATCAGCCGCTCTGCCCTCTGCCTCACCTGCCCCTCCACTTCCTCTAATCCCTCGTAATTACTTGTGTGTTTGCATGGCAACCGTGTGCCGACGAATTGCAGCGCGATGCTCGACAGTATATCAATGCACCCTGAGTGTTAACTGTTGACTATGAAGTGTTTGCCTTGTTGTATCAGATGCCTGTGCTAACTGTGATGAGCCTCCCTCAGTGGCACAGATGCTAGAGTGTTTTCGGGGGCTTTATGTGCTTTGGCTGGAGTCTTGGCTTTGAGTTAAAGAAAGTAAAACTCTTTTGGACTTTTTTTTCAGACAATGGGTTGGCATGTGTAAACCTGTGTGTGTTGTGTGTGTGTGTCTGTGCAGAAAAAAAAAAATCCTTCCAGCTGTGAACGCTTGCTGCAGCAGCCATATAATGCAGCATCAAACGGTGTGCTTTAAATTAGTATTACCAGTGCTACCTGCATTGCTAAGGCAAGGAGTGTCATGTTGCCCGGAACAAACAAACAAACACCTGCTGTCGGTTGAGACGGGAAAGTGCAACTTCCAAGAAGCTGATGAGCAGAAACTGATGACAATAACATGTGGGTGCTAATCTGGATTACAGCATTTGCTATCAACACCTTGTACCTCTGCACACGCTGTAAAATCTCTTGATCAGTTTTGTGAAATTAATTTATTTTGTAATAGTCATTATATTTGTTAGTTTACAGTCAAATCAACTTAAGATTTTTAAATAATGCATAGAACCGCCAGGGGTTGCTGTATACCTAAAACCGCCAACAGGTAAAATCAATGCATTGATTTTGAAAGTACAAGGTTAGAAGTGCTATAGGCCTAGTTATAGTCCCTTTATGATACTCACAACAGTCACTATCAACGCACAGGGGCGTCTTTTATCGATAGGGATCGCCTCGCTTCCCAGCATTGGACACTCGATGGGTTGCCACTAGACTCAAGGCACCCGGCACCTGATTGGACAGAC
>CAKALG010013678.1:0-11167 GCA_916700815.1 Helicolenus hilgendorfi
GGGTGCGGAAGATCCGGCTACTTTTCCGCTCGGAAGTCGAGCCACTTTGGCATCATGCGCCATTGATAGGGATGGAACAGTTCACAAAATTCACGGTTCATATCAGGGTTTTGGGGTCACGTTTTTCGGTTCGGTTCGGTACATTTATGGTACAGCAAGGAGGTCAATTTCTGATTTCAACATGCTTTTCATTCATTTGGCAAAAATAAGTAAACAAAGGTTTGCCTTAACAAAAGTATGGCTTACATAAGGAACATAAACACTTCTTCATTGACAAATCTTAACTGAAAGAATAGGTCTTCTACAGTAATTAGTACAAACAAAAAAATGCAGCTTTTGATTAAAATATAAATATGATGAAATTATAAACTTAGGCCATACATACATTGAAGAATAAGCTCAACCAGAACTATGCTAAAAAAACGTATAGCCTTTTATCTCCCACTCATTCAACAGTTCAACAGTTCTTGTAGCGACGGCAGCTGTTGAAAACACAAACAGAACATGTAGGTGTCATAAAACCTTCAATTTGACTTTAATCTATTTTAAATACTCATCTGTGTGTATTATCTACGCCGACCATTGACATATAAGTTACTACGAGCAATGACAGACGCTTCCGGCTAAAAGTCACCGGTTACCACGGTTAGCAGCGAGTAGAGTCACTACGACTCGCCACCACAGTAATGGCGGCACCGCTAGATCACGGAACACGCGAAAACGGTCGCCGTATTTGTCTATAGTGACCGTTTTATAGAAATAACTTTTCATCATATTTGCTCAAAGTTACCATCTGCAGCTTACACAATACACAAATGGAGTAAATACTTGATACTGAGTCTAATTAAGTGTCTAATTAAAGTAATATCTTTGTCATCTTGATTTAGGGGAATATTTTTTTACCACTGTTGGCTTGTTAATGGCTAATGAGCCGGGTGAAATTGCCGTTAGCCACTGTCATGCATTGTCATGTGAGACTGTGTGCCTTTTCAAAATAATCTTCTAAATATATCTTTAAAAAAATGGTGTGAACACAGATGAACCAAGCAGACCTACTTTTCTGCAGTTCACCAATTATTAGCATGTAGCTCATTAGTGCAGACACTAATAGTTGGATTCAGGCTACAATGTAAATTAAGTTTTTGTTAACCCCTGCTGGGTGGGGTTAAGGCTTAATTTAGCAGTACAAAAAAACAGCCTCTAATAACAAAATCAAGCCTGTACACCCACAGGAAACATTTGAGACGGCGTGAACAACTATCAACATTGTCTGCATTTGCCAGCCAATCAATTTCCTCCTCCTCACCATATCGGAAGTCGTCTCGATCCCTCTCTGTGAAACCGATCCTCCCTCTTTAAATGGCGCAGTGACCGCAAAGCCCGGCGAGCGAGCCACCCTCGACATCAACCGCTCCCGTCCATCTCACCCCTTAACTTTGAACCCCCCCGATCAATAAGCGCTAAGTGTAACACAATCAATAGTTTGGGTATTGCCTTGATGCCTGCAGTGCCAAAAATATACAGAGAGGCAGCGAGAGGGGGGTCAGATGGCCATTTGTACGCTTCCTGGAATGGCAGAATGTGATGAATCATGAAAACTACCTGTAAAGTTCACAAGCATTATTGATTTGTTCGTCTCCGACTTCGTACGCTTGTTTTTCATACTTCATTTTCCCTTTTGTTGCACGGCTTCCTCGCCTCCCCTCTCCTCTTCATCCCATCCCTTTCTTCCTTCAGTCACGTCTGATTGGTGCGAGGGATCATCTCGGCTTCAGCATGGATGGATGCATGTGTCAATATCTAAAGAGGATTGGAGCTCAAATGAGGGACTGGACTACCTGAGAAAGCAGCCAAGGGAGAAGATGCTGCGAGCGAAGTGAAGCAAAAAGCGCCGGAACACAGGCAGCAATTTGCACCTTGTGAATTTAGCCCGGCAGCCAAATTACAGTCATGCATTGATTTTTTTTTTTTTTTTTACCTTTTCCTCCGATTTCTGTGGTGCCCTCTTAGCATCCCATTCTCTAGTTATCTTTCCATTTTTTCCTTTTTCTCTTAAGCTGTACTTCGTGCCTGACATGAGTACTCTTTCAGAATTTCTAAATTACATCTTGCTACATCCTCCCACTGATCCACATAACACACACTGTAATGCCGTCGACAGCAACCGAGACAATGGATGTTCCTTTCTGAGATTCGGAGGCCTATTTTGAGATTAAAAGGCAATTTAAGACCATCTGTTCCTCCTTACCAAACTGTATTAGAACAGTGAAACATGTCATATTAAGTGTGATTGGTAACTCACTTTAATCGTCGTGCAATTAGAAGTGTCGGAGGCGCTGCAACAGGAAGTCATTCCTTGTGTTGTTGATGTCAGCTACTGCTAATGCTAATTACATGTGAATGATTAGAGCTTGGCATCTCTGTAGTCATTTAAAATCAAATAGTGTCTTTATGTGAAAGCCAAGTGTTTTTAAAAGAAAAGCGTGGCTACAATTAAGTTCAAACAAATCATGTCCTCAGTATTGTTCCTGAAAATATGGGATTTTCAAGTCACAAAGAAGAATTTTTACATATTCATTATCATACACACTTAAGCGTGTCAATCGATTAAAATATTTAATCGTGACTCATCGCTTGATTGTCTATGATTAATCACTATTAATCGCAAATTAATCACACATCTTTTATATTTTCAAAATGTACCTTAAAGTGAGAATCAACGTGGGATGCAAATGTATGTTTATTAATGGGAATCTATTAACAACACAAAACAATGACAAATATTCTCCAGAAACCCTCACAGGTACTGCATTTAGCATAAAAAACATATGCTTGAGTTGGCTATGACTTGCCCCAAACTGCATGTGATTATCATAAAGTGGGCATGTCTGTAAAGGGGAGACTCGTGGGTACCCATAGAACCCAATTTCATTCACACATCTTGAGGTCAGAGGTCAAGGGACCCCTTTGAAAATGGCCGTGACAGTTTTTTCTCCCCAAAAATGTTGCGTAAATTTGGAGTGTTATTTAACCTAGTATGCTAGCATGACATGTTTGGCACCAGTGGTTTTTCTTATGTTTTTCTAGTTTCATATGATGCCAGTATCTTCACTCTAACTTTAAAACTGAGCCCGCTACAACCTCCGAAAGATAAGAAGTTAAAGAAATTAGTGGCGTTAAAACGATTTACTTTGACAGCCCTAGTGAAGTTAAATTAAAACATGATGAAGAAATGATGGGCTTCAAATCTTCACCAGAATTATTTTGCTGACAGTGTGGAGCATTTTTTACAATCATGGTAGATATATAAGTATAACATGATGAATATTTAAATACATCTAAGCAATTAAAGCTGAAGTAGGCGAGATTGGAGCAAATGTGATTAAAAAAAGTTATTTTTTTCGCTCTATCGTGACAGTATTACCTGAAACAGGTAACCTGAAAAAAAATCATGTGCCTCTGTGTCCTTCGGTGCTCCTAACGGCATCTGCAAGATTTCACAGACCGCAGGAAAACAAGCAGTAAGAGCTGATCTGAGGTCTGCTGTTCAGCTGCCGTCTATGAGAGCCGGCTGCCAATCACTCGCAAACTCCGACCAAACGGTCAAACTAGGCCGTGCTGATCAAATATGAATCAATATTATGTTACGTTAATGCTACATTTCTCGCCTCAAATGTTTTCAGAATCGTCTCGTAGTGCACGGTTTAGCTGTAAAATGAGAAGGTTTGTGACCCAGCAGCCATGTTGGAAATCTCTTGAAGGAACGCCAAGTTCTGGTACATGACCGGAGCACAGCCAATAGGAACGCTCTCTCAATGAAATGACCTGTGATCGGTCAAAGTCTCCCGTCACGGTCTAGATTTTCTAAAGTCTGAAAACAGAGCCATGAGGAGGAGCAGAAGTCTAGTTATCTCTCAGAACACTTGAATTACAATATGCTGAAAGGTTATTATGGATTTTTTTGCCCAATGATGCTAAAAATATACTGCCTACTGCAGCTTTAAATGAATAAATATGTCAACACGTCATAAATAATCAACAGTGTTGGCAGTATAATGACACCTTTTACCTCCAACAATTATGAGATATTACTATTTCAAAATTAGTAAAAACATTACAGTTACTGAAATCCTGGCTATACTCTTCAATATTGAAGGGAAAATATGATTGAAATATTAAAAGAATATGGCCGTACGATCCTTTAAGTAATTTCTTGGAAATAGCCCAGCAACCGACTCCAACTAATGTTGACCCGTGGTGCTTAAAGCGGGCAAATATAAATAAATAATGCAAAGAAAAAGATGGAGATAGCACATAAATCAAGTAAAGTGCTTAATTATATAATTAATCATGCATAGCTCAGCGCAAACCACTAAAATAGAATTGATTACAATGCTAAGTGTCTGTAATTGATTCATATAAGTGGACACTGATAATTATCAGCAACCCAATTAAAAGCAAGATAAACAAGTAATCTTGTGGAGGAGCAATACTTTCTGTCTCATTTCAAGAGTCCAAATAATTTATGAGCATAGTTATTACTCCGTTGGAGACGGGTTCACCGGAGGGATGAAGCATGGTAAACCCAAGGTCTGGTTTATAAAAATAAAAAAATACAGGGCAGGGCAGCGCTTGTTCAGACATGGCTGACATGTTTTTGATCACATCTCCTCATGTTTCTCTTCTATACTTTACTAAGCCCGGGGTGCACTGGGAATATGCAACAGTGGCAGGTGAATCAGCGCGAGCATTTGTTTACTTCAGAGAAGCAGGAAGGAGAGCTTGACGGACTGCTCAGCATGCAGGCCACTGGCTGTGGAGAAACATTTATTTATTCTGTCCAGGAGGAGGTTCAATCCCAGGAGGAGGCGCAGTCCCTCCAAGAGTTGTGTGGTGCTCAAACATTTCAGTGATGTTTGTGTGTGTGTGTGTGCGGCATATTTACACTGTAGATATTGCACTTTGTACATAGATTGACTACTTTCTCACTCCATACTAACACAAATAACTGTGTTTGAGACCGGTGTTCGTGTCCCAAAGTGCTGTTGAGTTATTTTGGAGTTACGTCAGTGACATTTGTGAAATGTTTTTTTTGGTAATTTTGAATTTACATTAGTGACATTCATGCCATGTTTGTGACGTGTTTTGAGTTATTTTGAAGTTATGTTAGTGACACGCTTGTGACGTGTTTCTTTTTTTGTTATTTTTAAGCTACATTAGCAACTTTTGTGAAAGTTTTTTTTAGTTATTTTGAAGTTACGTTAGTGACATTTGTGACATGTTTTTTTTAGTTATTTTGAAGTTACGTTAGTGAAGTTTGTGACGTGTTGTGAGTTATTTTGAAGTAATGTAAGTGATGTTTGTGACATGTTTTTTTTGTTATTTTGAAGCTACATTAGCAACTTTTGTGACATGTTTTTTTTTATTTTGAAGTAACGTTATTGATGTTCGTGATGTTGTTTCCATGGGTGTTTTACTTAGTGTACGTACTTATTTTAAGCCCAGTGCCCAGTGGGTAGGCACATGAGGAAAGTGTTAATTGATACTATTTTCAATGAAGATTCTTGAAAAAGAAACCTGCAACACCCCGAGTTAATCTGTTGCCTTGATAACACTGCAATTCCAGAAGAAAAGAAAATCCTTTCCCCTTGGGATAGAGGACAGGCTACTTAGCCATCACTTAACCCCAGGTAACTATCTTCCCATCAAAACCAAAAAAGGAAAATTGGAGATGGGTGAAAATCACCAAGGGCAAAAGAGTCCTTCTAAGCAGATAAATAATGTACTCGGGCACCGGTTTGAATTCATGGCACGCAGCCAGTGGATAAAATCGTATCACTTTTATTCTGGTTTGCAGGAGGAAGTTCGTATCAGGTTTTGCAATCTCAAATACGTGTGATTAGATTCCGTTAGCATGGCTGGGAGGGATGGAGGTCAGAGGTCGGAAGGAGCCGGTGGGGACAAATGGAGTTGTGGGGGGGGTTGGATTGGGAGCAGTGAGAGTGGAGGTCAGACAAGCCACGCTATCACAGGATTTCCCCCCTCAGTAAATGATTTAACTGTTAAGGTTAAATTCTAGGGCATCTGTGGAGTTTCTCTGTGACTCCGATAGCGAAGTCTATCAGACCAGTCGGTCTTGATATACTGTAGTCATCTCCTGATTGGTGCCGAGGTCAAACCAAATGACCTTCCTCTAAATGGCATTGGAAAAAGGACATCCCAGTTGTTATCGTTAACATTCAAAATGAATGTACAAAAAGGTTTTTACTGAAATTTAAGAATGTGCGATGCACTCCCAATTTTTAAGTAGCAGTTCACAGTAAGAATGGACACAGCTTTATTAAATGTTCTTCCGAACACCACGGGTCTTAAAATGCTGCAGGGATGGCCTATTTGTAGGCCAACCCAGGAAATTAGCATCGCACCGGTTTCCTCGACAAAAAAAGCCAATGGGATTTTGGATAATTGCAGAGAATAAAATCCGTGGCAAACAAATGTTTATGATGCTTACACGTTTTGTTCAGCAAGATAATCTCCACAAATGAACACCGCTTTTATGATGTTC
The DNA here is from genome assembly GCA_916700815.1 of Helicolenus hilgendorfi. Classification (NCBI taxonomy): domain Eukaryota; kingdom Metazoa; phylum Chordata; class Actinopteri; order Perciformes; family Sebastidae; genus Helicolenus; species Helicolenus hilgendorfi. The sequence goes on from CAKALG010013678.1 coordinate 6,566, forward strand.
GAAGTATAAATGCGATCACCAGAGGTAAAAAGCATTTAGCTTGTTAGGAACCGCCTTTTTTAAGACACGTAAAAGCTTAAAAATTCACGAGTGGAATATTTATCGATGTATTTTATGTCGTAAAAGAAAATGTTAAAATCTCTTAAGCTCGTGTTAACCACAGACCTTATTTCAGGCATCTAACCAAAAGCCCATCAAAGAAAATATTGATTTTGAGACGAGGGAACTGGAAGCGCAATAATGCTAACTAATTTCCAGGTTTTAGGACTCATTCCTACAGTATTCTTTACCAGTTAGGTGTTTATTCCTACTTTTCAGTGTAGTTTGTACTACATAGCTAATAATTATAGTAGTTATTCTGTGGAAAATTGCATTAAAACAAATGTAAGTAATGTCCGATAAATGTGAAAACTGGACTTTCAATAACTTAACAAGCATGCATTCGTCATTAAAAGGAACATCATCATTGTGCTACCTTCCGTCTCTGCGTCTCCCAGACAGCAGTACTATTTTTATTCTTGTAGAAGTTGGTTTAAGTTCTTCTCTCCATTAGCTGACTCATTTTCACTGTAAATGTTTCACACAAGTTATGTGACTGGCTGAAACGGAATGATTCAACCTCAGCAAAACACCCCTCCCCTATTATCTTCTCCAAGGGTGTGATTGTGATGTGCTCTCTTTTGAATTTGAAGATGTTAAATGTTAATTTTAGTTTGAAAAGTACTGTGTTTTCTACTGTAATTACTCAAGAGCCTTTTTTTTCCGGGAAATTGCTGCCTACGGGGGTTGATGAGGACACATACAGAATGATTTTAATGCTAAAGCTATACATGTAATGCAAGCTGAAATTACAACAATTTACATACAGATTATACAATAAGCACATTGATAATCACTAGCTAAAAACACTACTAGAAATAAATATACTGGAGAAAATGGTGCTGTAGCACAAAATATACTCAAAATACTGCACTTTTAGTGAATATACTAAAGTACAGTCTAAAATAATACATATTTTGAATCATGCTTTTTATTGTTTCCTTAAAAAGATGACTATAAAAAATATTAATAATAAAGTATGTCCGTGAAAAACTGTAAATTGGGAAACAAAGTATTCAAAAACAAGGGAGGAGAAAAAAAGATAATAAAATAAACAAATGAGAAATATTAAAAATAAATACATTACAAATAATACATTTAAAATGAAATAAATAAATAATAAAGACATATAAATCAATTAACAAATCCACTCTCCAGATTCCCAGCTCCTACTTATATCCCTGTAGTCCCGACTTTATGTTGATAACTAAGTTAACTTTTTAGAAATATATTACAACACTGAAATAAACTAACCCAAATTATCATAAGAAAAGGAAGTATGGATTATTTTGTTTTAAGTGGGCAGGAAGGGCCTTTTCTCATTGCTTTTTTAAGGGTGTGTTTAAACACCAATACGCCTATGAAATAGATCAACTTAATTTTTACCTCAGGTCAAACTATAAACCAAAACACAAATCCATTTTTAATGCATTTATTTTTTTTCTCTCAGCTTTATTTTGTTGCGTGACACAATATTAATGAAGACCACCAAGACGTGTTGCCTGACATCTGACTTCACTGTACACATCATCCGTCAGTGGTGCCCGGTGATGAGGGCACGCTAACTGTGACATTTGCGATTGCAGATGAGCTTGCAAATCAAGGCTTTACTGCCGTCGCCAACCAGTTCAGGCACATATTCTTTTATTTATACTCCTAGATTGCTACCATCAATCAGCGCATTATAAATCTTCCCCCTCATCAATAGGCAATCTGCTAATGCATGCAGCCGATCAATTGCTGACTAGCGCAGGCGACATGCAAAGCAACTCATCTCTTTCTCCCCCTTACACAGCTCTCTCTTAATGTATACAAACAAGCACATTCATACCCGTTGTGCAAACACACATCCCATTTAGGGATCAGTAGTTTGATCAGAGCCAATATAGTGTCACATTACTTGCCTATACGGGGAAATAGGGCTTAAGGAAAGATGCATTAAAGGGGGCCCTGTTGTACCATAATGATTTGATTAGTATTTATACCAACCAGTAAAGATACAGTTAAGATCCCAGGTGTCTAATGAAGGCACTACTATAAGAGAATAACTGCGGCTCAGAAAAATAGAGAACCTTAATGGGTCCCAAAGTTGTCCCCTCTATATTCAAATCATGGAGAAAATGTGCAGCTGCACAAAATTTATTTTTGCAGCCCACGACGCCTGATCTACTGGGAAAAGAAGGATAAAAAAAGACAGAAAGCAAAGGCCACCATGCCTTTGCCTCTATATCTTGCTTTTAGGACTTGCTGCCACGGATGCAAATAACTGGACGAAGGCAAATGTCAAAAGTGGCTTGTTTGACTGGAGACAGTCGGCAACACATTAACACGACAACACTGACACACTGGCTCGATCCCTTGACAGGTTAACGCATGACATATTCTGATTCGCCTCTTGTGTTTAGACCTAATAAAAAAACTCCCCGTAGCTGTCAATTGCTGCTCGCGTGGTATTACGATGCCCTTCCGTGAATGAACGCTCATTAAAATTCAGCTTGTTTTAGATGGGTTCAAGCAGGTACAATGGGGGTCAGGGCAGTGGTTTAATCAATCAATCAGCAAACACGAGGGAGGACACAGCCTTGTCAGATTACAAACCTGCCTTTTGCCATTTTCTATCAAATCATTTCCCCTCACTGTATATGATTATTTTGCTGATTTGCAATCTATTAACATGTATTAGTCACACATTCACAAAATGTAGCAATGCTCGTTATTGTTGTAGCTATGGCTAAGTTAGGTCTGCCAGTAGCGGCCTAGTTTCCTTTAGTGGGCAACCTCTGGCTGTGAAAAGTGAAGCCAATGCGGAAGTGTCGTAAACCTGCATTCTTTCTAATAGCCAACAGGGGGCGACTCCTCTGGTTGCAAAAGGAAGTCCGATTGTATAGAAGTCTATGAGAAAATGACCCTACTTCTCACTTGATTTATTACCTCAGTAAACATTGTAAACATGAGTTTATGGTCTCAATTGCTAGTTTCAAGTCAACATGACTTATTCAACGTTCGGTTGTACTTAGCTCCACCTTCTCGTGTCACCTCTGGTTGCAAAAAAACAAGATGGCGACGGCAAAAACCAAGATGGTGATGGCCAAAAACCAAGACGGCGACAGCAATAACCAAAATGGTGATGGCCAAAACCAAGATGGCGATGGCCTAAACCAAGATGAGGACAGCCAAAACCAAGCTGGTGATGGCCTAAATCAAGATAGTGATGGTCAAAACCAAGATGAAAACAGCCAAAACCAAGTTGGTGACGTCCAAAAACCAAGATGACAACAGACAAAACCAAGATAGTGATGGTTAAAACCAAGATGGAAACAGCCAAAACCAAGTTGGTGACATCCAAAACCAAGATGACGACAGCCAAAACCCAATATGGCAACAGCCAAAACCAATATGGCAACAGCCACAACCAAGATGGCAACGGCCAAAACCAAGATGACGACAGCCAAAAAACCAATATGGCAAAGGCCAAAACCAAGTTGGCGAAGGCCAAAAACCAAGATGGCAATTTCTCCATTTTCATCTTGGCTAATGTTTTAATTGACTACATAAAGTAGATTACCAGCACAGAGTGGCCATCAACCTGCTGTTGATTACAGGATGTAAGAACGCGCAGCCGAATAAGAGTATGAGAATGTGTGAAGAATGTGCGGCAGTCTTTTGGGAAAGCACTCTGAACGCGCCCCTCAAGGGCTCTTGAGAAATGCCTGAGTTGAATTATATGAGTGGAATGCGTACTTGAGGTTTCTCCTGACATGATATTCCAGGAAATGACAGCAACACTGACTGAGAACAACCACACACAACTGTTTTGTTCTTTACCTTGAAAATGCATCATTCTTCCACACACACACACACACACACACACATTCACGTATATCAATATATCACGTATATCAGTAGGCAATTTCACATAAAAGGTGTTATCTTCAGCTCCCATTGCCGGTGAAAATGTATCTCATTTTCAAATGCTTGGTATACTTTTTCAGTAAAAAGGCAAGGTTTACAGTAGGTTTATGATTTTTACTGAAAGTGTGTTATCATTGATAGATAGATATAGATAGAGAGAGAGATAGATAGATAGACGCATTAAAAACATGTTACCACTTGATGTAGTAGTTTTAGAACAAAATTGAAAACATTTGACCCACTTCTAAACATTTAAAGTCTTATCAAAATCCCTCTCTTACAATGTGTGATGGCCACCAGACAACTGATGCCCATCTAACAGCCCTGAGTCAACTGATGCACATCTGTAATAAGAAAAGCTGAAATAGTGTTTACAAGAAAAACTGTTTATCCTGCAGACAAGATAACACGGCCGAGGCAAATATACACACAAACAAGCAAAAGCTGTCGGCGCATGCAGACACGGGAACGTATCCGCAGACGCACACACACAGACTAAAACCACATAGCCCACCCCATTAACCACTCGCCTACCAAACAGAGAAGCCAAACACAGTCTTTGTTTGCAGCCCCTCGGCTTTAAATCGCGAG
>CAKALG010013679.1:1413-18094 GCA_916700815.1 Helicolenus hilgendorfi
CATGAACGGTTACTGTAGATGGAGTATCCCCAGCTATATATACACTCACACCTGCTCTTGTAATGGTGGCAAAGGGCTTAAAATATGCTCTCACCACCATCCATCATAAGTGAGCTGAGAGGCATGTATATAGAGTGACCAGAAAGATCTTATAGATGTTGGTTAATAATAATAACAACAATAATGAAGATCATCAACTAAAGATTAAAGAGACGGTTCACCCCAAAATCAAAAATACACATTCTTCCTCTTACTTGTTGTGCTACCTATCGATCTAGATTGTTTTGGTGTGAATTGCCGACTGTTGGAGATATTGGCCACAGATATGTCTGCCTTCTCGCTAATATAATGGAACTAGATGGTACTCAGCTTGTGGTGCTCAAAGCGCTAAAATTCAACAGCAATGGCTCTTTCCAGAAATCTTAACCCGGTTCCTCAAGATAATCCACAGACCTTGTTGTGTGCAGTTTCCGGTACAGTAGGAACTAATTTCTTTCTACCAAACTACACCCACCAACCTTATCACCGCGCAGAATGAAGCGTGCATCTGTACTCGATACTGCTAGCCACCCGATTCAACTGTTATCATGCGATTAAATAGGCGTTATTGGTCGCTATAAGCACCACAGATGTTGGTGAATAGGGGCCTACCACGTAGTTTGGTTGAAAGAAAATAGTTCCTACATGAAAATGAAAGTTCTGTGGATTATCTGGAGTAACCGGGTCATGATTTCTGAAAAGAGACATTGCTGTTGAGCATGTAGTTCAAATGTATTTTAGTATGTACCATCTAGTTTCATTATATTGGAGAGAAGGCAAACATCTCTCCGGCCGATGTCTCCAACACTCTGCAACACACAGCAAAACAATCTAGATTGATAAATAGCACTACAAGTAATGCTGCATCCACATGGAATCGGGCAGACGGTAGACGACAGACGGACAACCCCTTCTGGACAGCACAGGAAAAACAAACAAACAAACAGTCCGTCGGAATGGCAGGACAGCGAAACAAAACATGCGATATGTTGCTATGGTGATGGAATAAAACATATTAAATACAATTATTTTGTGTCTACTATTGTATGTAATTATTCCAGTAATGCATGTAGCTATTAAATGCAACTTTCTCTTAATATTCTATTGCAAACATAAACAACTATCTCCAGTGTGAGGGAGCTACATAACATCCAAATGTAAAGGACGAAAAACATTATAATATTTTATTTTTGGCAACAATGCCGTCTACCGTATCTGTTGCAGGTATTCTCTGCCGGCCTCACCTAATTTTACCGTCCTACCCTCGTTCCCTAACATGATATCTGGTTTGCCGTCTACCGGCTGCCTGATTCCATGTGAATGCAGCATAAGAAGAAAAAATGGATTTTTGGGTGAACTGTCGCTTTAAGAGCAAGTCAATTATGACAAATTAGATGGTGTGACTGAGAAGGTACACATTTCCTTAATGGGACACGAGTATGAAGAGAAAAAAATTCCAACTGGTTGTTGCAGTGTGAGCAAAGCATGTGACAATGTTTTGATGAAAAAAAAAGTTTAAAAAATCACCCTCTGTACCTCCACGGAAATTCCTGGGCCCAAAAGTCCCACACAATTTGTGATGAGCAATCTTAGCTGCACATAGGTGCTGTAATAGGCAAGATGTAGAGCTGTTCTGTTATAAACAGACTTCATAAAGCTGAGAAATGGATCAATAAAATAGTCAAATTCGGCAGTAATGCTGCATTCAGCAGAACGCAGCATTATTTACTATTCAGTAAAATAGCATTCTTCCAAAAACTAACTTTCTCCTTCTAGAGTGCACTCCAATACAGTAAGTTAGTATACAACCATATACAGGCACAACAGACAAACATATGTACAATGTGAGCTACACATGCTAGCAGTATGCTACATGTTAACATGGAGATCAGGAGCAACTCTTACAGGCACAAAACAGGGAAGAGGGATGGACTGAGCTACCGACAGGCGTCACAGATGAGGACGTGATGCTACTTGGACGTCTACTTGCAGCACAAGCACGTCTACGGCGTTAGTGGGAGACAAATCAAATGAAACATCACAATAGTAAGTAAAATGATCAACCTCAGCCACATCCATTTCATCATCAAAGGCAATCAGCTGCAAGAGAAGAAAGTATAGGGGGCAGAGAGTTAGTAGAGCTAGATTAGTGAGTTAGAGCTCCGTCACAAGTGTGCAAAATGTGAAGCTTGTCACAAACACATGCACACACGCAGCATGTCCAGTTAGTGAAATCAGTGAAAGGATAGCACGTTAATAATTTAAAAATCTATATATTCATGTTTTATAGTTTTAAATATTGAATTCACAGATGATGTTGAGCCTGTTTGACATTGATTTACAGAGAAAAAAAGACTTAAATGTTGAAATAGTGGCAAGTATTTACCACCTTTAAGTAGATATTAAGTAGAGGCATATAAGGCGATATGTCTGTTAAAACTTAGCAGATATTCCTTCAACAATAGCTGAGATCATCTGTGTCTTTCTCTATTTCCATTTCTCAGCGATGAGCTCTGTAAATCCTGTCTTGTGGCCTTTTTCTTGTGCCTCTCTCTGATGCTATCAGGATGTGCCAAGTCATTTGAGGTTACACACATCTGTATTTGGAAGTTTCACAGATGATCTAAATTCATCAACTTATTTGACTTCTAAGATCAACTGGCTGCACGATCTGTACAGATCTTTATTCACTTTGACATATGAGAGTATTTTTCCAACAACCTTAATCCTAAATGCATCCATTGTGGTTCAATGTGGTTGAACAAAACATGAACTAATCCATAGGGGGGAATACTTTTTATAGGCACTTTACATAAAGTTGAAAATGCAAAACTGTTTTCAACCTCCACAACCCCACAGCAAACCTTTTTTTGGACTCAATTTGACTTAATGGCCTAAAGGGAAATTTTGGTATCTTTCAACCAGGGTCCTATTTTCCCATGTTTTTGTGACCAGCAGGGACAACAATTTTCTGAAATTGGTCCAGTATTGAGAGAGAGCGCTGTAGACAGCAGCTACCCGATGGGCTGCCATGTAATCATATCGGGGCAAGCTGGCACCGTCATTAGCGTCCACTAAAAGTGTTTGTTTTTGCCATGACAGGCTCTGATTGTTATTATAAGTGTCTGACATTATGGAAAGAGTCTCGCTCAAGGAGAAGTCTCGTTCTGAAATCTTGCATGGTGACGTGCCAGCTGGGCAGAGTTTGTTGTGTTGGAGTACAGCTAGTAGCTTAGTGTCTAAAATATTTGCCACGGCTGAATATTTAGATGATTTTGACAATGTGGATGAGGTCTTTGAGGGCGATATATTTTGATTTATCTGAGCCAGAGAACACGGATGAAGATCTCCTAGAAATTGAAGAGCGGACGAGGAGAGAGAGAGAGAGAGAGAGAGAGAGGCAACAGGCAGAGGATGGTGAACCCGCTGCAGTGGGACCTGTTGCTGCCCGATACTCAGATTTCACAACAGGACTTGGACAATAAGAAACAGACCGGATCAAGCGAAAGGTAAGACAAACTTTAAATTTCTCTGTAGGGTCGTTTCCATAATGTTGTCAGACACTTAGAATAACAATCTGAGCCTGTCAACGGCAAAAACAAGCACTTTTAGTGGACGTAACGATACACTGACGCTGGCCTCGCAGGTCGTTTCACGGCTGCCGGTTACAGCGTTATCCCTCAATACTGGATCAATTTCAAAAACCGTTGTCCCCATTAGTCAGATAGACACAAACACATGGGAAAATAGGGTGAAATACATTTCCTTCAGCGTCTCTCACTGAAACACATTGTGTGTATTTTTGAAGCCTTAAACATTTTGAATGTATTTCCCTCCTCATTAAAATTTGCAAAGCAAAAGTTGCAAGCGTTTTTTTTTTTTTTTTAAACCACATGAACCCTGTTAACATCCATGTTTACTACAGCAGTCTTCTTCTTTCCTCTCTTATCTTTCACCATCACCAACTTTTGGCAGTGCCCGCATCCTCTTACATGTGCATCCTATTGCACACGCATGACATACAAACAGAACAGGGACTTATAGGGGCTCATGAAAACATCCTCCATAGTGCTACTAATGGTGAGAAACTCCAGAGTACCTTTAAAAAACTATTGCTATTGCATCAGAATATGAAAGAAATGTCTTCAATTTAAATGGATCAAAGTCTAAATTCTACTTGGGGTTGACTGTGTTTCAACCAGCGAACCAGAGCATACTGCTACTGTTGTTGAAATAAGCTGACAGAGTTGCAGCAGTCCATTAAAGATGAGTTTCATTATTAGTAGCCAATGAGGTCATTAGTAACCGATGAATGTTGTGTAAAAGGTTGTAGAGTAGCATGTGTGGTGTTAATAGCGTTAATAATGTTGATATTCGTTACTTAAATCATTTGGACTCATTGTTTGATAAGGTACTTTGGGAAGAAAGCAATGAGGGAATCTATTTTTTACTAAATATGTACCAGTATTCATAAACTGCCCGGGTTGCAGTGACTTAATGACATAGGTATGGATCTTTTCTGCTCAGCGTGCTATAAAAGGCTCCAGAGGCAACCAAGGAGAGCTCAGCCTCTTCTTTTATTGTACCGTTTTTTTGATCTTGTGTTTTCCAGTATGTTTGGTGCAGTGGGACGTCGGGACACTGTACCCTGAGATGTCAGTAAAGTGTTTTATCTCATGTGTGGGTGGATCTTGGTTCATGACTACAAGCAGATGATGAAAAACAGGAACACAGAGGGTATTGTCCTACCTTCTCCCCGTAGCCCCGGTCTTTAGTCATCATTTCCCTCAGAGTCTGCAGTACTTTGATGCACAGACGCTCCTCGTTCTCCTCCAGCAACTGCTTGGTGTGTTTGATCAGTCTGGTCAGGAAAAGAGAAAGAGAAGTGAGTACAAACAAATGGATCGATGAAAGCAGCATATCTCCAACCACCTAACTCCGCCACTGAAAACACCTCAACACCGGCTGATTCCCATCATACAGTGATCTTTTTTTAACCCAGAACAACAGATTTGGAGGATAAGGGCCTGCTAGCACACTTAAATGAGTGAATAGACAGAAAACCACAAAGTAATGGGTCATTTAGAGGGCATTTAGAAAACTTCTCAACACCAGGCCAGATGTTTTTGAGCTCTCAGAGACCCGGAGCTAGAATAATTAATTGATTAGTTGTTAACTATTAAATGAATCGACAACTATTTTGATAATCGATTAATTGGTTTGAGTAGTTTTTTAAGAAACAAACTTCTTCTGAAAAGTGAGTTTTCTCTGGTTTCTTTACTCCTCTATGACAGTAAGTTGAATATCTTTGGACAAAAGAAGACATTTGAGGACGTCATCTTGGGCTTTGGGAAACACTGATCGACATTTTTCACCATTTTCTGACATTTTATGGACCAAACAACTAATCCATTAATCGAGAAAATAATCAACAGATTAATCAAACCTCTACTGTGTGCCAAGGTGTAGGAAAACTACGGTGGCCTATGTGAAAATGTGAATGGTCCTATGCAAATAGATCAACCTAAATGCTACACACTGTTCCTTTAATTTTGTACAAAAAACAACATTTTTGGTTGATGGGAAATCTAATGTTTCCATTAGAGTGAATATGTTGCTTGAATTTTCAATCAAAATTACTTTACTATTGGTTTGAAAAGTCAGCAGGCTTTCTGGTGTACTCATGGCGGAGAAACACCATTAGCGGGCCAAATCGTAACCCAGGGTAGAGCAGGTCGTCCACCAATCGGAAGGTCGGTGATTCGATACCCGGCTGCTCCGGTCACATGCCGATGTGTCCTTGAGCAAGACACTTAACCCCAAATTGCTCCCGAAGGCATAGCCATCGGTGTGTGAATGAGTATTTAGATTAGATCCTGATGGGCAAAGTTGGCAGCTTGCATCGCAGCTTCTGCCATCAGTGTATGAATGGGTGTGTGAATGGGTGAATGCTGACACCTGAATTTCCCTCCGGGGATTAATAAAGGTTCATCTTATCTTATCTTATCTTATCTTATGTAGTGTAAAGCGCTTTGAGTGGTCGGAATACTAGAAAAGCGCTATATAAATGCAGGTCCATTGACCATTTAACCTTTGGACTCACTTTGATATGAATCCTCCACTTTCACATTTCTTGCGAGCCTCTGTGTTCTCGGGGAAGAGCAGCTCTGGACGATGAAGCACATCCACCAGCACTGAGAGCTCAGCTTGGACCAGCGGCCTCAGTCGGTCCTCCAGCGCTGACACTATGTCCTACAGAACCATAGGGACAAAGAAACAGAGCTTAGACATGACCAGAAACTGCAGTTTTACCACCACACATGATCCTCACTTACTGTTGACATAACAGCCTTAATAATGCAGCTTTTATGACATTATATCTATGTATAACAAGGGGAGTCATGACTGAATCCAATGGAAGTGATGAAGAAAATCAAAAATATAGGACATATGCTATCACATATATTAAAGTGTAATAAATCATTAAGAGATTCAGATTAAGTAGTCTGTTGTGCAGTCAAAGGATTACAACATTTCAGCCTCTGACTCATATCTCTCAACATCTTCTGTACGTGCATCCACATCAGATATTTCATCCAAGAAATCCAGCTGTCACGAACCTCAAAATATCTGTGAGACTGCTTTATGAATAAATGTAAGAGAAACAGAGGATGACACATCCAGTACACTTCATACTGTACTTAAACAGAGCTAACCACCACGTCCCACTTCTCTATACACTTCCTGTCACATCTGCTGATGATTAGTGTGAAAATATGCAAATAAGTGAAGGTGCATCGTGAAGACTGCTGGTCTGGTGGTGATTATTAATAGTACTGTGTGGGCTGTCTAGTGAGGGGCAGAAAAAAAGGGATATTAGGAGGTGAAAGAACAGACATAACAGACATTGAATAATGCTTAAGGATACTTTCTAAGAAATGCTGTTCCCTAAATAAAGGCAAGAAAGAAATGGGAAGGAAACCATTTTGGGGAACCACATTTCTGTCTGCCTGGGAATGGGTTAGTAAAAAAACCCAAACTACTTGGTAAACTCTTTGACAACATTATGCCTGGGTTGGTCTCATAATTGGAATTGTTTATTTAATAGAAAATGATATTTTCTAACGATTCAGCCGCACCCTTATTCTGTGTTAGTAGAGATAGCAGCTGAACTCATCCAGACAGGTCAAAGACTTCCAGTGAATACTGAGTCATGCATGCTTTACAAGAAAATAGGGTGTAGCAGAACGTCTTATGACTTAAAACAGGACGCAGTTAGGAACCACTTCTACAGTATTCTGTTTGCACTCTTGGCATATTACCAACACATCACATGCACACACGTATGCACACCGCTGTTTGATCCCTATACAAATTACAGTCAAGATGTAGCGGAAGCCTGAGCTTACTCTAATCCTTGTTAACAGAATCAGACTTTAACTATCATGTGCGTACAAGTCAGTGAAAGAAAAGTATATAAATAAAATATATACAAAAAGCAAGAATGAACAACAACAACATACAATGTCTATAAACAGTATAAGTCAATGTGTTTCTGTAAATTGCAAACAAGAATGCAGCAGTGCAAATAGTGCTGGAATAAATATGAAATGTACAGTATATGCATGTACACATGTCTATATACAGTATATGCAGTGTGCTATATTATAATTATATATCATGTCATCTATCTAATCAAAAGCAACAAAAGCTGCATGTGCATGCTGTGCAGCTGGCGGTTTAAAGTACTTGCACCTTCTTTATTCCAATTCAAGCACCTCTCTGCCAGACTGACTGCAGCACAAATGACTATCTTACCACGACTGAGAGAACTTGATGTCCTGTACCACTCTGTCATCACATGTGTTGCTAATGCACTTCATGAAAGCCATTACTGCTTCCTGTTCTCCTCCATAAAGTGGCCTGCTTTATACACACAGCTGAGCTGACAGGGAGGTTTCAAAAAACATCCAGAAATCAGTTGCTTATCAACCAGTTAAATTATTTTACCAGTGTTTTATTTAACCAGAGTTTTTACTTGTTTCCGTTACTCTATTACTTTTGTTTCATTTTGCCATCCCACCTTCACGCTTGAGAGTTCGCTGTTAGATCAGATGTCTGGTTAAATTCATACACTGTCAAAAAGCAGTGGACGTAGTCACAAAATGTTGATATTAACGTCCATGAACTTAAAACACACTGTAAAAGGGTTAAAGTTGTAAGACGAATACGCTGACAACTCCCAGACTGGACAACTCCGTGGTAGCGACCTTTCAATCACAAGGTAGCCATGCCCTAAAGCATACCCTGCTTTATCGTCTATTTTATATTTATGAACATTATGCTGTATTAAAGAAGATTTGAAACTAGCGATTGAGACCATAAACTCATGTTTACAATGTTTACTGAGGTAATAAATCAAGTGAGAAGTAGGCTCATTTTCTCATAGACTTCTATACAATCAGACTTCTTTTTGCAACCAGAGGAGCCGCCCCCTGCTGGCTGTTAGAGAGAATGCAGGTTTAAGGCACTTCTGCTTTGGCTTCACTTCTCAGAACCAGAGGTTGCCACCTGGGTAAAATATTAAATACATTGAAATGAACTGGGGAAAAAAGTTATTAAATATACTGAGATTGTAAGAAAACAATACAGTATGTTATGCTACCGACCTGTAGCCTCTCAATGATGTTTCTGTAGTCTTTGGAGGACGTCAGGCCGGAGTCTCGTCTGGAAGTGTTCTTTGCAGATAGCCTCCAGCTGAGGATGCTCTTCTGCACGACATTATTGGACTTGACAAACAAGTTGTTCACCTGACTGTCCAAGTCCACCGGGATGGCAATGGCTCTGCTTTTAGCTGGGTAGAGGTAAGAATGTAGATATTTATATTTAATGCTTTTATCATGTGTCAAAATGCCCACTTCGGGAATAACAAGAGATTGGTGATTGGTGTTAGCGCAGTATCTTACCCACGTCTGAGAGTACTTTAATGCAAGCCTCCACTGAGGCCTTCTGAACTGGGTTAAGCCAGTTACAGTGGTACACCCTGAACACTCCCTGGAGCAGTTGCACAAATACTGGCTGACGAGTCTGTAAGACAACGAAAGAGCAAAGTAAAAGAAAAAACACAATGAGAGAGAGTGAAGAATAAAAGCAAAGCACGTACTGCACGGGATATAAGGAGGAGAACGACTGAATTTAACAACCAACAGAGTGACTATTGTGTTCCCTGACTAGGTTGAACTCATAACCCAGTTTGAGCTAGTTAATGTGGGGATACTATAGCACCTATGGTGGGAGGGTCTACAGTTAGGGGTCCAGTTGGCCAGCTGATTATGATCATCTGCACTCCCAACACATCACACCGGACCAGTGTTTAGCAGAACTGATTTCTACCACCATAATGAAAGAGCGTAATCTATCAGCTGGCCAAAGCCCTAGAGTAAAATAAATACCTCATTTATTTTTCCAAGAATGGCGTCCTGTTGCGAGAAAAAGAGGGTCATGACGTTATCATGAATTGGTAAAGCAGAATTCTCAGGAATTGTTACATAAAAATAAATCATCCATTTCTAACGGGGGCCAAGTTTGAACAAAACAATTCCACATAACAAGAAAACAGGGTGTCAAGTTGGCAACTGCACTTAATACTACACCACAACGTTAACGTACGAGGGATTTGGCAATCTATGGAGGGTGATGGGTCATGGTTTACTGGGAAAGTTGTGGGCGACAGGACACCAAAACATCAAGGTCTGAGAAACGGAGTGGCCACGTTGTTGTGAGTGCATCATCAGCACCATGTCCCGGCAAAACATTGTGCAACACACCCGCAGATCTGGGAACAACGAAGTCTGTGTGCTGCTGACTAAGCTGAGAACGTGAAAACCCACACAGTGAAGATACTTCTTAAAATCAATGAGAAACACCAAAGGGTTGGGAGACAAAATGTGGGGGAGAGTTACCATTACTTACATATATACGGCGAGCCATCTATGCAGAGGGAAGAATCATATTTTATAGTATATATATATATATATTTGACAGAGAGAAACCCTGTTCATATACAGGGTTTCTCTCTGTCAAACTACTAAACTCAAGCATATACATGATTTATAGACTTTAAATTGCAATCGCAAGACTACTTGTAATATGTATTACAAATGCTGTAGTCCACGATCCAGTTTACCTGCAGGCTTGTGCTCTGGTCAGAGAAGGGAGAGCTAAAGAAACATGTGACAATGCTCATGACTGTCTCGGTTACATAACGCTCCAGCATGGTGTCCGCATGCTTCCTGTCACTGGTGTTGTTGCACACCTAGGCAAGGACAGAGAAGATATTAGCATGACGCACAGCCATTGGATCACACGTCCTGCATGTGGGCGACATATGTTCACTGCATGCTGTGTTGACATAATCACCCAAACCCATGACATAATGTAAAGCAGTGGAGCGCACTCCCTCAACTGATCACATTGTGTGATAACAGCAAAGAGTTTAGAAGCAAAGAGGTGAAACTCCGGTGCTTTTTGGACAATAGCTCTGCCGCCATTTTGGACTGAAAATGCCAATGAGATGTATAATGAGACGTCTGTAAATCAGAGGCTAATTTTTTTTAAGTAAATCAACTTCCCAGTACCAACACTTAGATAACCCTAATTTAAATCTTTATGTGTTAAAGGGACTGTTTGTAACTGGTGAAATATAGAGTGATATTGTGGTTTTAGCTGACGTGTGTCGCCTCACTGTTTTGAGTGATGCTCCTTCATGTCTACATAGAGCGAGCACAGGCGCAAGCAACAGGACGCTGACTTTCGTTGACTTAACGGCCACTGGTATTGCTGTTAATAAGCAATTTTTGATTCTTACAAACAGTCCCTTTAAAAGTTGTAAAATTCACTAATAGCCAAATCTAGAGTTATTTTCCTCTGCATAATGAAAGTGCATCAGACCCACGGGACTGCACCACCCTGCAAACTTATATGACACATCCGGTTCTGCAAACTTCCTGCTAGCTGTATGCGGTTGTAATAATGGATATATTGGCTGTAATGCATCACTTTTATTATCTTATAATACACCCATGGGCTATATGCTGTAAGCCTGTACCGTGGTGGATGTCTTAACGTCTCTGTTCCCAAACAACCGGCTATCGGCCAGTAGCTAGTAGCGCTAGCAGCATGATATCAACAGAATTTAATGGAGTTGTAGGCTATTTACTAACACGCAGGGTAAAAGCACAGGGCATAACCTCTTATACATCCATGGTCTGTGGTCTATTGTACATGTATTTTGACATTTGACATAAAAAAAAGTTTGAGCTTGCTCTCAAAATCTGTGTGCTAGATTTTTTTAATTTCTATTTACGTCCATCGCTCACTTTATGCTCCTCTGGGAAGCAGCCGGGCAAAAAAGTTTAATAAATATAATAATTAAGTAAGTAAATAGTTATAATAGTATGCATATTTATATATTTTTATTGTTCAACACAGGCTGTTTTGGTAGAGACATTAACAGAAAAGAAATTATTTTGTAATACTTTTGTACAGCACTATGTAGGCGAACGTTTTACTGGCGTTCTGTTGTCTCTTTCAGTCCAAAACGGCAAAGGAGTAGCGCTGATGTTGCAATGGAACGAACAATTTACTTTTACTTCTTATCAATAAACGTTCTTTGGTAACAGTCGGTCTCACTTTGAGATGTCAAATACATTGTGGCTTACCCTACAGATGTCCACCAGGAAGTTCTCAAACAGCTTCCACATGTGGTTGGAGGTATAAATCTCCTTCATCTCCACCTCTGTGTCGACGTAGCAGTGGTTCAGGAAGTTGATGTAGGCAATCTTCACCTATTAAGATCCAAACAAACAAATTGAATAAGACACATTTATGATGGATGGACCGGTGATGCATGGACTGAAACTAGCCCTCGAACACCTAGTGTAAGCATGCATGTCTGGCATACAGCATGTGTGAACGAATTTTAATAATAGGGTCAGGACCTACAAAACTGCACAAATACACATGCCGTCTCATCGTATATAGAATTTATATCTTCATTTATTGCTATGTGGAACACCAAACAGCTGCAACAGCATGTGTCTGGTATTGTTTTCACCTTGTGAGTCATCATGGCAATGTGGTCCAGGAGACACGCGATTTTCTCCTCACTGAGTATGTCTGCTTTTGATCGTCTGCAGGCGATCCAGAACGCTGCAGCTCGACTACTCACTAGGTCAAATAAACGGCCTCGCATTAACCCCGTACAGAGAGCTCTTTTCGCTGGCTGCCTGTAGCGTATTAGGATCCACATTCAAATTCTCACTCTTACTAACAGAGCATTGCAAGGTCAGACTCCTACATACAGTATGAGGCTGAACTACTTCGCCCTTACTCATCAGCTCGCTCTTTAGGTCTGTCCCACGCACTCGCCTTAAGATCGAGCTTTCGAGGCCGTAGAAGCTACATTGTGGAATGCTTTACACGCACCCTTACGGCCTGCTGACTCTTTGGATTCTTTTAAAAATCAGTTAAAGACTCAACTGTTTGGATTTTGAGTTTGGGTAACCTGTATGCTCTACGCTTGCACTTTATGTATTTATTGTGTACTATGTTGATTTTACTGTGTATTGTGTTTTTAGTTTTCCACTTCTTAAACACGTGGCTCGTGGGGTCACTTCATTTTAAATGATCTCTGGGTTCAGTTGTAAAGCTAGAGTGAAGGTACTGACCTGAAACAAGAAAACTTTAAAAAATCCATTGGTGCCAACCATGTCATACTTGAATATCATGAAGGAGGCTAAATAACGCTCTAAAATTACACCAAATTTTGGCGAGGGAAAACTGTCATGGCTATTTTCAAAAGGGGTCCCTTGACCTCTGACCTCAAGATATGTGACTGAAAATCTTCTATGGGTACCCACGAGTCTCCCCTTTACAGACATGCCCACCACTTTATGATAATCAAATGCAGTTTGGGGCAAAAACCATGCAGTTTTTTTAATGCAGTATAAATGTGTCGTTTCCGCCCATTCTAAAATGGTGTTTTTTCATATTTCTGCATACTGGGGTCCCTAAACAGTCTTAGAATTACATAAATTGGGTATGACTGTAAAGCTGAGACTCTTGTGGATCCAATGAGTCCAACTGTATTCATGTGTAATGATGATAGTCCCCATAGTAGCCATCCCCACTTCCTATCCCCCTACTTCCGGCGCCCTTGCTCAGACCACACCCATCTTCAGACTCATCCTTCATTTTGATCTCAACTAACTAACCTATAAAGTTTCGTGACCGCATCTTCCATGGTTGTGATGCGTTCACGTTGACAAAATCTGTCCACAGATACACATTTGCCATGATGACACACACACAGACTCACAAGGTGAAAACAACACCAACCAAACGCTGTCGCAGCTAGTTCATAACATTCATACTCCATACCTCAGGGATACAGTCTTCATGGGTGACGACCCGTACGATGTCATCCAGGGGCAGCAGGGAGTTGCACTTGATCTCAGTGTAGACGTTTTTGCCCTCAGTGCAGACAGCCAGCAGCTCTACCAGGTGGATGTGGTACATCAGAGGGCTGTTTTCATCCATGCGGTCCCGCTCTGAACGCATCATCTGGACTAGGGTCTGGAAGGAGGCACGGTCGTTGTAGAAGACCAGGACGTCCTCGCCCGAGTTCACCAGCTGAGTGTGAGGTGAATCACAGTAGAGAGTATAACAAAAAGATTACACTACATCTGTTAGTTACCAGTTACCAACCTCATATTACCTTTAGTACCACCACTCTTTTCATTGATATTACCAACACCTCTGTCTTTCTGCAATGTGTTGAATCACTATCTCCTCTGTAGTATTACTGGCGTTACACATTTTCTTTTGTCTGGTATAAAGATCATAGAACCGACCTCAGCCATGACGATGTCCTGACACTTCTTGATGAACTTGCTCTCGGCCTTCACAATGGTCTGCAGGAACTTGAGATATTGGACATGTCGACCATGACTCTCGGTACAGTGGACAAAGTGCTGAACCACCCGTTCGTTGATCTCACTGCACAGCTGGAAGTTATTCATGAAGATGTGCTGCATGGTGACTGCCTCTAGAATCTGAGAGAGGTGGAAAAAAGAGGGGACAAAGAGGACAGTCTGTGAAAGTCAGTAATGTGACGTGTGAATTTCAGATTTCCAAAAGATAATATTTTGGAAACTGAACTGTATCAACTGTAGAAATCGATCTCTGTGAGTAAACCTGAGATGCCTGTATCACTCACCCCTGGGTTGAGAAACAAGTTGATGTGCTTGTGGAGAAGAACCTGATTCTGCTGATTCCCTGCACAGAAGTTCTGCAGGAACTCGTGAGCCAGTTTCATGATCTCCTGCATTCGGACATCCTCACCCTAATGCAGAGAACATACAGTAAGACTTCTTTATTATTTACATTACATTAAAGGGATAGTTTGGGTGTTTTGAAGTGGGGTTGTATGAGGTACTTATCCATAGCCAGTGTATTACCTACAGTAGATGACAGTCAGCACACCCCTAGTTTGGAGAAGCAGACAGGAGTATGAGCACGGGAGCAAAGCAATGTACTGTCACCTTAAGAAATAGCTCACCTAAAAAAGTGTACGCTATATTTCGAATATTTTTACTGCTTTACCTCGCCGTCAGACAGCCCTTGCACTTGCACTTCTGCAGAAGTCCAAGTCACTCCTCTCCCACTCATGTGAGCCTGTTGTTTACCTGTGTCCATCTCAACAAATGCCCACACAGGCAGCCTGTGTTTTTGTTTGTTTGAAAAAGGTCCAAGACCACCTAACACAGGCGGTCTCAGACAGGTTGTTTTGGTCCGCACCAGAGTACGATTACTTCGTTCACAACTGCCCAAAAGAACCGTGCTGGTACTCCTGTCCGTTTCTCCAAACTGGGGCCATGCTAAACGCCATCTACTGTAAGTAATACACTGACTATGGATTAGTACCTCATACAACCCCACTTATAATAATCCAAACCATCCATTTAATGGGGAACTGCAATGCAATGTGTAAAAGCTATAAAGAGCTTTAATTATTCTGCATGTGATTTCAATATTCAGCTGCAGGGTTGCACCTTCTCATAGGGGATCTGTAGGAGCTCCAGCACCACGCTGTGAGCTCCCATGTTCCTCAGCAGCCTCTGCTGCTGTTTCCTACTCTTCTTCCCCGAGCTCCCCTCCTGGACACACAGCCGACTGAGACGCAGCAGGACCTGAACACACACACAGCAGGAGGACTTTAATTACAGGCAACAAATCAAAAACATGAAAAGACAAGATGAATACAATAATAAGCATACCTCCTTTACGACCCTGTAGTTGTAACTGCTGGTGCTTTCTGACTTCTTGTCTGAACCAGGCGAGTCTCCCTGTTAAACAAGCAGTAAGGAGAAGAAGTCCATTAAGTTTTATAGCATAATATAAACTACATTGAGGCATATTAGTCCTTTAATGAACTCTCCTTCTACAAATGTTTTATATTTTCATGTTCTCCTACACCGTACCTTGCTTTTGCCTTCAGACTCTGAAGGTCCATCTGCGTCCATCCCATCTTCTCCTTGCCTCTTATAAACCCACAGCTCAGACTTCTCTACAATAGAGCGCAGCTGGTCCAGATCGGACTTGATCTGCTTGTAGTTATCCACATCCTGACTGGTCACCAGCAGCTGGACCTACATTCAGGTGAAAAGTGCAAATCCAGTTTTGCAGTTGTGAACTCACAAGTGCTAGTCCTGATGTGTGCATGGTCAGATATTAAATAAAAGTATTAAAAGAGTGGTAAGGCGTACTTGTTTGAAGGCCATGAGGACTTCCTGTCTCTGACTGAAGTGTCTGAAGAGCAGGTGAAGCGCTCCAGACACCAGAGGAGGATAATCATGCATGGTGAGGTGCAGCAGGACCCTCAGGAACGTACGACCGCCGTGGTCATCCAGGTCTAGTGGAGTGTTCTCCTCACTAAAAAGTTGTAAGACCAGAAATTACATAAACTTCATCATGTTTTATCTTATCTCAAAAATAGCTCAGGAAAGACGAGCAAGCTGTGGATTACCTTCCTCCAAAAATCCCCTCTGCCTGCTCTTCAATGTTCTCAAAGTCAAGATTTCCTGGAGTTATTAAAATAAAACAATCAAAGAGATCCATTATAACATTTATATGAGAGAAAATGTTAAATAACGGTAAAATTGACTTGTCACAGCTGGAAAAGTAAAGGTGAAACAAATTTCATTAACGATGGCTCTGTTCCATTAAGCTTCCCAGTAAGCCACAATACCAGGACCCTGGAACTGGCTCATCTAAATGGAATGCACTGGCCATTATCACTGTCAGGCGTAAAGCTGCCTTCACATAAAACATTTTCTCTTCGCTCAACGCGAGGTAGGGCGCAGAGGCAAAGCGCAGCGCAAGTATAATATGTCATTGAAAAGTGCACAAGGAATTCACTGTTTCTAGGCTTTCAAAAGATCAGTGGCAACCAAGGTCAAAGTTGAAATCATTTTAACTTTGAGGGCAGCAATTTGGAGCGGTGCGCCGCGCCAAGGGTAGTGCTTCCGCCTAGTCGGGCGGCACTGCTCTCACTTTAGGAAAACAATGGTACAACTACCGC
>CAKALG010013681.1:0-11318 GCA_916700815.1 Helicolenus hilgendorfi
AGCAGGCCTTCTTCTCACTTCTTCTTCTCCTTCTTCTTCTTCTTCTTCTGCCTCTTCTTCCTCACTCTTCTCTCCTTCCTCTCCTCCTCGGGTGCGCATTAAAACACAGCTGCTGCTCCGCGGAATGCAGGGCGGAGGGAGGGGGTCGAAAGGCAAAAAGAGAGAGGAAAGGAGGAAAACAAAGTGCAAAGGAGAAGAAGTCACTCCGACGACACTTTTACTTTCTCCCTGTACAAATCCTTTACACCCCCACGTGATTTCTTTCGCCTTGTGTTGGGATCTCTCCGTGCTCTCCTCTCCTCTCCGTCCCAAACACGCACAATCACATCTCTCTCTTCCTCACCATGCAGGCCGGGCTTTCTCCTCCACTCCTCCCCTTTCACTTTCTCCTCCTCCTCCTCCTCTGCTCCTCCAACAAATCAATCGAGAATCAACCAAACCCTGCTGGCGGAAAACCCGCCTACCACCACTCTCACTCAGAGAGAGGGAGAGAGTGAGAGGGAGAGACAGAGAGAGAGGGAGAGAGAGAGAGAAACAGAGAGAGAGAGAGAGAGAGAGACAGACAGAGAGAAAGAGACAGAGAGACAGATAGAGAGAAAAAGAGAGAGAGAGAAGGAGACAGAGAGAGAGAGAGATACAGAGAGAGAGAGAGAGACAGAGAGAGGGAGAGAGAGAGAGAGAAAGAGAGCAGCCTGCAAAATAATGAAGAGGCCGGAGATAAAAGTTGTAAAACGTTGGTAAGATGCCATTAAATCACTGTGTGTGTGTGTACCGAAGAGAATAATGAGTTTCCGATGTAGTGCTGCCAAGGTATTTTATTTGGCAGAGTGAAATCACAAACCTTCTCGATTTCTTTATGTGTTTTCTTTCCTTGACAACTTAATAATAGGCTAATAATACTAATAATGAACAATAATAATAACAATAACAACTAACTAAGAACTAATACTTCCCTTCTATTAATACTGCTACTAATAATAATAATAATCATAATATCAATATCAATAATAGTAACATTAATGATAGTAATCCGTCCACCTGAACAACAACAGGAAACATTAGTTGCCTGGGAACGGAGCTGTTATAGACAATAAGGTGTGGTGAGAACCACCAGTGGTATGTAAATTAGTTTTAAGGCTAGTGGCCTATATTCACAGACAGATAAATAACACACACTGTCATGAATCTGTTTTCTTGTGAATTTGTTTGTTACAGAGAAAAATAAAGAATATCTGCATTGTCCAGGTCATAATACAATATGATTATATTTTATGTCCGGAGCAGAAGTTTGACTGTGTGACAATGAAGTCTTTTTCTGATAGCATGTAATGCAGTCCAGCATTGTAAATACATGCAAATATATATGTATATATAATATAATATATATATAACTGTGTTTTTTACAGTGAATTTTCTGCAAAAACAAGCCAAAGAAACCATAAAGGTGTATCGGAACTCTTATTTTTTCAGCGTAAATTAAACACCTTTTTTCTATTTATTTTAGATGCACATTATGATCTTGAAATTATCGCGCCAAAAACACAATACAAACATATTAAAACCAAAATATTAGCATAATATGAAGAGTTTATGACTCGTTATAACTGAGTACAGAACGAGTTTCCCTCACTGATTTTAATCTGCTTCTTTGACCAAATGAGCTGCAAATCCTTTGTGGGAGAAAAGCTATTAAATGGTGGATACACACAACAGAGTGGCTAACCCATGTTTGATTGATTGTTTTATGTTTTCTGATGAAACCCTCACACGCTTTTACCTTTATTCCAAATAATGATGTTGCAGTTGGAGGGAGTTTGTGCACCAGCCTTCCCTCCGTGGATTTCTTGCATCTCATCTTACTTTACTGGCAAAAAAGCACACAATAGAGAGCAGAAACCCAAAAGAACACAATGTGAAGGGAGCACCTTTGTGACACAAAGCAGTCCGGACATAACAATAGCACACGCACGCCAAGCTGTTGAAACTGTAACAGTCGTAAATCTGAACAGTCTAAAGAACAAACCTGCACAAGGTACAAGGTGAGCAGCCAACATAAACACCCACAGGCGATAATGACAAGACACAGCATACTCAGCTTCATATGCAAAACAGCTTATCACTATTGCTCCCTACTGCCATAATTAATAAATAAATAACTTCACAGCCACTTTCTGGAGGCTGTTGAAACGCATTTTAATACTTTTTATTGCAACGATTTTGAACCTGTTCCAAAACTCCCTTTTTCAACTAAAGGTTATGGAGTTGGACGGGCTTCAAAGAAAGCGCCGAAGCATCTACATAGATAATGTTTAGTGTGCACAGTGTTTGTTCTTTTAATGCTCAGTCTGTATTCTTTCAAGAGAGTAAGTGCGTTGAAGGCGTGCATGTGTTTGTGCAGAGCTGTAATCCTCGGCTGCATTCTGCCAGACTGTGCCACCCCGGCTTAACTTGTGTTTGCATGTGTACAGTATGTGCATATGTGTGAATATATATGTGTGTGTGTGTGTTTCCATAACCAAACAGAGCTTCTCTGTGGCTGATATTTTATGTGCCGTGTGTCACAGCCGGATGGTTTCACTCTCACATGACTCACCTATGTACACTCACATCACTGCCGGCCATAAGTTTGGTCATGGCCGCTCGTTCCCCACTGATTGTGTCAGTAAAATAAACACACACAGTCACTATAAAGCTCATGAGGATTTGACGGTAAGTGTGGCCACGAGGAGATGATGTGTGCAACTCAAACAGGCTCTGATATTAGATTATATTGGCTTCTTGTTTGTGCCAGAAGCCTCTGATCTCACCAATGAGGAAGTCTGTGTGTGTGTGTGTGTGTGTGTGTGTATGTGTGTGTGTGCGTGCGTGCGTGTGTGTGTGTTTGTGTGTGTGTGTGCGAATGTGTGCGAGTCTGTGAGTCAGTAAATCTTGTCAGATGCTGTATTACAGTGTGTACAGTGTATATAGTTTG
Organism: Helicolenus hilgendorfi; assembly: GCA_916700815.1. Classification (NCBI taxonomy): domain Eukaryota; kingdom Metazoa; phylum Chordata; class Actinopteri; order Perciformes; family Sebastidae; genus Helicolenus; species Helicolenus hilgendorfi. The sequence goes on from CAKALG010013681.1 coordinate 2,972, forward strand.
TGCCTTTAAAGTAGACCTGGAAGAGGTAAACAAACAGACAGGTGACAAATAAAGGAAAGTTTTAAGGTACTTGTACTTTACTCGAGTATTATACTACCGGTATTACCATTTGTTGCATTTACTACTTCACTACATTTATTTGACAGCTATAGTTACTGGTTCCTTTTTAGATCAATGACCAGTTTGTAAAACTGTAATGGAGTAAATGTTGTACTACTTAAGTCAAAAACAAGTCCACATCTTCCTGCTATCTCTCTACTGCCCACTATCAAATAAAAGGCACAAAATGCCCTAAAATAATTTTAAAAAGTGCTCTGTCCACTACTGTTGATAACAATTAAAATGCTGTGAATCATATGATCAAGGTTTCACAGCCACCAAATCTCAATCCAATTAAACACTTGGGACCAACGTGTTAAACAGCGTCTCCACCACCATCATCAAACACCCAATGAGGAAATATCTTTTAGAAGTGTTCACCCCTCCAGTAGAGGTCCAAAGACGTGTGGAGAGTTTATGCTAAGGAGCTCATGATGGCCCAACACCTTTCTAAGACATTCTATGCTTGTTTTTCCCTGAAAGGTGCTAAAAGCGAGATTGGGAGCATTACTATTGCCTCCACACGGCTCTCAACATGGCGATGGATGAGCCAGCGGCTCGCAGCTAACGGTGCTAACAGCACTAAGAGTGAAAACTATGGCAACACTGCTGGCAGAGCTAACAGTGGTAACCTGCGGAGGAACCGGAGGATGGGTGCTATGCCCCTGTAACAACGCTCACATGCACTAAAAGCATGCACGGCCGGCCTGGCAATGTCAACAAAGCACAGAGAAGCTCAGATTACAACACACTCAGAAGTAACTTCATTCTCTGCTCAGGTAGACATTGCTCCTCTATTTCTTTACATAGCAAATAACTGTCTGCTGCTTTATCAATGCTCTGGATATCATATAGGAGAACTTAAATGTGCCACCCAGCTGTGCATCAAATATCGGGATGGAAATGAAACAAGCAGCGTATTGTAAGCTAAAACTGCCCTCCATCTGCAGGATGATGCACACAAGGTGAACATATCATTTATTCTAACACTCCCAACACAGACTGGTTAATTCAATTACATGAGTGCATATGGTGCTATTCATCATGACTAATTTCATATTTCATTCCAATCACACATCCGCTTACATAGACACACACCAACCTGGATAACACATGACCCTATTCATGGAGTTTAAATCTATATTTCATACTAATTTATTTAATCAATTACACCACAGCTGAGACCTGGGAGCAGAGGACGCTGGAGCTGACTCACCCCCCTCCACACACACACACACACACACACACACACGTACATCTCTAAAGAGCTGCCTATCACACATGCATTCACACACTGCGCCTCAGGCACAAAGACAGTCTGTCTCTGAACGTCCAGCTTGTCTTCACCTCCACACCTCTGCCTCCCATCTCCACTTCAACCTCTCTCCACCTCCCTCCTTCACCCCCACGCCAAACAGCCAATCATTCAACAAATGGCTCTCGCAACTCCATGCACACCTGTGTATGCATGTGTGAGTGTGTAAGTGTTGAGAGTTTTGCATTGTTGCAAACATGTCACAAGGCTGTGCTTATAGGAAAGGTAAGACGTTGCAATGAATCTCTACTTACCTGTCATACACACACCTACACACACACACACACACACAGGAAGTGGTGGAAGAAGTGCAAAATCTGTACTCTAGAATATATGGATTATATTGTTGATGTATTAATTTGTAAGAGAAAAAACTAAACCTGTTGGTGCAGTAAGAGTATTTCAACCTGGCTTTAGTTCAAAATGAACTTGTCAAAAGAACAGAAAGTATTCTGAAACAATTAAAGCACATTGCAGCACTTGAATATAGCAAATAGAAAATCCTTTAAACAAACTAAGTTGTATTAACAACCATCTACAAGTTTCCTACTGCACTGCTGGATTTTTTCACGTTTTGAGAAAATAAGTCAAATGACTTCTTTCTTTTCTTTTTATTCTCAGGGACAATGCACACTGATCAACATCACTGTAAATGTGCCAGTGTTAGCCAAACGGCTAATTTTCAACTGTTGTCCTTTGGCCTGATGTTAAAATTGTCCATTAAAATAACAGATAAATATAAAATTAGAACAGGAGTAAGCAATACATGCTGAACAGGATTCAAAAAAATGTAATAATGAATTTTTTTGCAGGGAACAAATGCATTATAATTTCAAAGGGGATGGTATTTTGTATGAAAACTCATAGAGTAATTGGTAAGGTGACTAACTACAATTATTAAAATGGGAGTAAAAGTTCAATATTTCAGTGGAGTAGAACTATAAAGTAGCATGAAATGGAAAATACACAGTACTTGAGTAAATGTACTCAGTTACATTCCACCACTGCACACATATCCAGTTCTTCTCTTTCACTCGTTCTCTGTGCCAGCCACCACAACACACACACACACACACCCCATACCTGACTCACTGATGGGTGGTAAAGGTAAGCGGGGACTGCAGGTGTGTGTGTGTTTATATTCCTGATGTGAGACGATAACACAAAAGATAAAATCCAGGTATCAAAGCCTCTCGTAATGCGAGTGGAAACCCAATCCCATAATAGCCTGTTTGATAGCTGTTCCACTCCCCGGCCAAACTCATGTTGTGTTTCACTTGAGTTGGCCTTATCAGACCTCCTGTGTCTGCACATTCACTCCACTGTTACAAAGAGAAGAGGCTGAGGCTGCTTTCAGGTGCAAAAAGTGTCAGAGTGGGAAGGCGAGATCTCGGGGTCAGTTTATCTTTTGAAATGCTGAAGAGAAACGAAGCGTCGTCACAGAGCTCAGATCAGCGGGAGAGGATTCCAGAGAGGGAGAGATTATCACATTGATCCTTCTCTCCTTACACCCTCAGCCCCGCTCCCTTTTCCCCAAACCAGCCCGCTGATGTGCATTGATTGAAAACTGACGTAAAGACAAAATACTATCATGACACTGCAGTTGAAAATAGAAACAGAGGAGAGAAAATAGAACTCATAATCATCATGATTATTGTGCTTTCTGTTCTTGTTCTCCAAACACACTCTCCTTCCTCTCTTCTCCCGCTTCTTCCTCCTCTTATTACCACTCTTTGTCTTATATTTACATAAGTGGGAAGTATCTACAGTATGTGTTTACTCCACTACTGTAACTGGGTACAATTTTGAGATACTTGTACATTTTTATGCTACTTTATACTTCCTCTTTTTCTTCTAGGACTATTGACCTCACAGATTAGATTACATACAAAACCATGATCATATTGTAAAATACGATGCATTGTTACGGATTAATAACTCAACAATATACACTCAGTCACCATTTTATTAGGTACACCTGACTTTTACTTGTAAAGAAGTATTTTTACATTGTGATATTACTACATTTACTTGAGAAAAGGATTTGAATGTCAGAGCCACTTTCCTATTTTAGCTGGACAACGTATGATTTACTGGGGTTAAAAGACACATACTGGTTTTGAAAAGTGAATTATTTGTCACAAGGGTGTAACAAGTCAACGGGGAAGAAATTCGAAATAAACAAGCACGACCCATTTGACACATTCATACATTATTTTTCTACCATCTCTTCATCGTCTTTATCTTCACCCTCTCCCTCTTCATTTCCCTCATGTATCATTTCATCCTTTGTGTAAGAACATCTGAAGCACACACAGCTGCATCAGACGGCGCGGTGACAACGAAGCCTCTGTTTTCTCAGGGCCAACACACACACACACACACACACACACACACACACAAACATAGAGCAGTAGGAAGGAAGCAGCTGAAGGATGTAATAGGGCAGATGAGGATCATGGGGTTGCAGTTTGGTTTGGGTCAGGGTGAATGTTTGGCAGCTGTGAGACAAAGACGCGCTATTAAAACTGCTCCCTTCTCGCCTCCAGCTCGCTCTGCAGTGAAACTTGTTTTGTCAGTCAATTTGCCAACTAACATCGAGTTAAATAAGCGGAAGCCTTGTGATTCTGTCAACACTCCTTCTGGGACAAGAGGCGTCTTTCTGTGTATATTTGAGTGCATAACTTCCAAAAACTGGGACATTTTCAGGCCTGCACATCTGATCAAGGTCTGATCATCTGATAATTGTTCATCTAGTTTGACGCTGCTTTCTCTGCCTCTACTTTGATCACATTATACACACATCTCCCTTTCTGTTTTTCTGTCTCACACACAAGCAGGTTACTTTGTTAATGGGCTGTGTTTTCCACACATGCGAACACATTTACACACACACACACACACACACACACACACACACACACTCAAGCTTCACAGATATTTTGAGTCTTGCGGCTACAGATGGTCAGCGGCATCTCCTGCTGAGCCATCCACATCCTCCAGTGGTAAACACAACCCCCAAACACACGCACATGCATACACGCACACACGCACACACACACACACACACACACATATACACACACACACACACACACACACACACACACACACAACACACACACACACACACACACACACACATAGAGAGAGAGAGAGAGAAAAGGTATGGGTATCTATAAATCACTCACACTCTAGAGCCATATGCTCATACCTGTCTTTGAGGAGGAAGCCCAAACACAGGTGAGCCTCTCACATTCCAGCAGCCTGCAACCTGACAGGAGAGAGAAGAGAGAGAGTGTGTAGGTGTGTGTGAGAGAGAGAGAGCCATGTTCCCATTAAAATGCACAAATTTTTACCGCAATCGTCAAAAGAAAATGCAAATTTACGGTATGCACGTTTCGATCCACTACTGTTACGCAAATATGAGGAGTTGAATCATCGAGATGAACAGTGGGTGTGGCTAATACTCCAGTCAGGAGCCAATAAACCATTGCAGAAGAAAAGGATGCAACAAAAGGTCGTAATTAAAAGAGAGTCATGTCTAGAAGGTCACCCGCAGATTGCGAAAACTCGGTAACACTTGCAAAAAGTCTCGCGAGACTCGCTGCCCGACAACCTATCCTAACTTAACCATTTTAGGTCAACACCTTTTAGCCATAACCTTAAAAGAGAGACAGTCAAACCTCAAACGGTGTAAAAAAAAAAGAATGTAGAAAGCATGATGGAAATAAGGCATTTATGTTTGCTTCAGGAATTTTTGAGGAACAGTTTCCTCATCGCTCCACACAGATCTGATGTGTTTTTGTTTGCTGTTATTTTTCATCTCTTCACTGGACGCCACATGCTTTGTGTATCTCGTGATGAATTTGCCAAGTCTGTCTCCATCGCACTTTCTCGCTTTTATTGATACACTAACTTCTCTGACTCAGCCAAGCATAAACATGTTTTTGTGATATTTTGTGTTTGTTTTTTTCAGGCTTTTTTTATGCGTAAATTGAAAATGTGCTGAAAAACAGGTGGATAGAAACACACCTATTGAGAGCGAGAGAGAGCTCACCACTCGTCTCTCCCTCTCCCACATCCAGCTGTGAGTGCCTCCCCCTCTTCTCCTCCCCCTCTCCTCCCCTCTCTTCCCCTTGGGATAGAGTGCTCACAGAGTGGCAGATGGGTGGAATGCATAATACATAGACTATTTGGGGGGCTGGGTGTGTGTGTGTGTGTGTGTGTGTGTGTGTGTGTGTGTGTGTGTGTGTGTGTGTGTATGTACGTGTGTGTGTCTGTGTGTGTGTAGTCAGTCCACCGGGAGTAGGCTGTGGAGTCATTATAGATCTAATGGTTGTGTTTTAGACGCTGCGCCGTGCCAATCTCATTTGAAGTGCAAAAGCCAAATGAGTGTGAAGCGTTTCATTACTCATGCTCTGTGTGTGCACGCTCCACCTCGGTTCATGCGAGGCAACAGATCAGTGGTGCAGTCACAACTTTCTAACTGACATCTGAGAAATATATATGCATGTGTGTGTGTGTGCACATTCAAGCATGTGTGTTTTGAAGGACGTTTAAGGTGGATGCTGGACCGAATCTTTTGTTCTGCACAGTCGTGGTTCTTCTGCCTCCCTGCTCGCGTCGACCGACTTTCTTCCCCTAATTACTGTGATTAGAGCAAGATGAGGCCTATGTATCATAATGTTGTGTAATTAGCACTCAATTGTGAACTAACAAGGCCTCCTCAGGCATAGGTAATGGATTTTGGATAGACAAGCTGAGCTGAGGCATGACTAATACAGCATGGGTAGAAGTATAATTACAGCCTCCTCACTGGAAGGAGGTTCGTCCTCACACAAGTTGGAGAAACAAAGCGTCAGTCGGGACCGTTGTGAGAGAAGTTCCTCTAATCCACATCATTAATAACAGCAAGGTCTCTCTCAGACCATTGACTGGCTTGGGAGTTAATGGGGATGTGTAAGACGTGCACCCAGAGCAGATAAAGGAGGCTTGTTAGCTGATGGAGGCAAAACCCAGCGCACTGAGAGAGGCAGCGTCGGTTTAGGCAGACAAACAGCGAGAGGGGGGGGGAGCAAGAGGAAGAAAACAGAGTGAGAGAACAATGAAGACAAGACAGAACAAGAGAGAGCTGGCAGGTAGCGGTTCTCTGGAGATTCATTAGGCTTGTCAGAAATTCTGGCTGTGAATATGCTTGCACAGCAAGCTCCTCGGTGGCACACACAAACATATACATGCCAACGCAGGTTGCCGCAGGTGTATAGAGCTCTCATCTGCTGACAGGTAGGGATGAAAGCGCGATGGGGACGGTGGGATTTGGAGTCACACTGTGCAGACAGCAGGCTGCAGTGTCTCCAAATGGCTGCTGTGGGATTTAACATATCCTGACTGGCATTAAGTCCTGTGCTGCGTGGCACACGGCACCTCAAGTGATGAGTGAAACATTTATTTTGTGTGAATGTTAACTCAGTTTTCAATTTCAATGAGTTTTGGGGGACTGTGCACACAGCAGCCGTGCTTTCTCCTGCTGTACAACACTTGACAAACAATCTGCCCTGTGACAGCTTGACAGGCATCCCAACATGAACACCGGTTTAACTGGACAATTAGCAGCATGAATGTACACAATATCTGTGTGCTCCTGCTTCTGGGAGAAAGAATCACTGTTGAGTTTGTCAATTTGTCCTGTTAAATAAGGCTTAAAATGCTGCTGAGTGAGTGTGTAATGAACTGATACAGTAGGTAGCGCGTTATATCAAAAGTAAGCTGCTTGAACAGGAACCAATTTGTACACAAGAGACTCTCTTCCTGTCTTCCTCTGTCTGAATAAATCAATGAGTGTATTATCATTGTTTGTTTAAGGTGAAACACTTAGGATGAAAAATGACTTAACAGATGATGAAATGACCTGAAATGTATGATGCAATCTGTGCAAGTGGAAGAGTCCTTTGTGTGTATGCGTGCATGATTGCATGCATATGCATGTTCGTCTTGGCACAGGAGCGCCGTGTGTGTGTGTGTGTGTGTGTGAGTGTGCGTGTGTGTGTCTGGGCTTTGGGCAGTGTGTAAATCCCAGCGTTTAGAGAGAATCACCGTCTGATTCCCCAGCTGTTCCTGCAGCCGTTTCTCTGCCTCGACAGCCTGACCGCTCACAAAGAAATGTTTACTCTACTGTACACACACACACACACACACACACACACACACACACACACACACATGTAGACTTTCAGGCATGCAGACAAATGCACATGGAGAGCTTACTGACAATGAATAGAGGTTTTTTCTTTGCAGACAAGTGTTCCAGTGAGTGAAGTGCCAGCCCCCAGATGCAGCCTCTCATCACACAGAGGACCTCAGTGGGAGACGGAGAGAAACTCCACACCAGCATCTGGAAGCTAGATGACTGTTCCATGTGTTCATGTCTCACTGGAGATCCATAAAGCCTGACCGACGCAGCCTGGGACCCATCCTGTGTGTGTGTTTGAAACAGACAGAGAGAGAAAGACAGAGCCAGAGAACCGCCTGTATGTATTCATCACTTCCAGGAAAGTATTGTATTTCATCTACACCCTACTGGCAGTATACACTACATAACATTTTATATCATTTTCATGGCCACTGTGTAAAGTGGCCACATAAAAATAGTCTCTCTCTCAAAGAGGACATTTTTTCCTCATACACTTTGACTTGGTGTGACAGTATTTATTTTTGCCTCATTTTCAGTGGAAATGATCGGGCCGGTACACTGCATCTCTTTCTCTATTTCCTTCGGGGGACTCAGCTGTGGGCTCGGGATCATGGGACTATGTTTCCGTGACAACCAGACATCATCATCGAATGTTGACACTAAAATAACAGACTGAATAATTTAGACGGATCCATTTTTAAACAGCATGTCAATTCACATCACCGGCCACAGACACCCCG
>CAKALG010013687.1:0-11844 GCA_916700815.1 Helicolenus hilgendorfi
CTTGCCGGTGTGGAGGATAAGACCGTTGCGCTGCCACGTCTTGAAGGAGAGCGTGATCTCGTCGCTGCTGCTCTGGATGGGGTTCTGGGAGAGGTCGTAGCAGAAGTACTCTGAGCCACGGAAAGTGGCCACGTTCTCTTCCCTTGCTGTGGTGAGAAGAAAAAAAGAGGAAAGGTGTTGGGAACAGTATATTTTCAGTCATCAGACAGCATGGTATATTCAAAGTAGGCCCGAGACATCTACAATATGTAAATTCAATGAACAGTAGGCTACAGCAACAAAAACATAGCACTTTGGATTTGAATATTTTCCTCATTATCATGCAGGAACCAGAGCTCTTCAGTTATTTTGGCCAAGGCGCAAGGCGCAAATTATTTTTCCAGCTGAAAACCAATGAACTGTAAGTGTTACTGATGCAGGTCCAAATCTGGACACTTTAGTGCAAATAATTTTATTACACATATTGTGTTGTAAATATGCATAAAGACAACCATCTACTGGTTGAAATCCGGCTATTGTAATTGAATTCTGCTATTAGCTGATCTGGAGGTAGACAACATATGTGGAGGTAGCTTTGGTCATCAACCAACATCCCCTCCCTTCCCTGCCTCCTCCTATATAACCAACGTCTCCAACATCTCACAACTCTTCAGACTATGGAGAGAAGAGTAGTGAAGAGCAGCTGTTACTCTTTCAATTAGCCAGTCAATCTTTTATGTTAATCACTAGCATACACATAGCTAGCTCCATCGCATATCCCAGCCTTGAATGTAAACTCAAATTCACATGTTTATAAAAGTTCATACTGTATTTTGTCACAATAACATAGGTTGACCATATTTTCAAACCCCCAGACCGGGACACTTAAGTGTACCGCACGTTCATGCACGTGCGCGTTGACGTGTGAACACTAATATGCACGCACCGTAGGCGTTTTCATTAGGATGGCTAACTTGGTGCACCTGGCCGCATTTGAGCACGGACTGAGATCAGAAAGAAAGTATTATTATAGGGGCGTGCATTAGAGCCTGTGACATCATGACTCATCACATTCACTTCTTTCTCCCCACTGACAGTTTGGGAGTCCCGTAGAGAGTTTCCCTCAGAGGAAACGTATTGTTGTCTGGGACTACGTACATTATTCTTCAACTTGTTTTGTCTCAGGCTATTATAATTATAATTGTGGAGCTCAGACAACATTTTGGTCAGGATGGAGACACTGGGTGACAGACTGACAGGAACAGATGGACTGTGCTGGCTCTCTTATATACTTATCTCATGCGCACAAATTAATTAATGAGTGGAACATGATAAACGTCTATGTAAGTATAATATTATTATTTTAATTAAAACCGGGACAGGTAGCCAATCAGAGCAGACTGGGCTTTTTCAGGAGAAGGTCTTAAAGAGACAGGCGCTAAAACGGAGCGTTTCAGACAGAGTGAATACAGACTTATTCAGAAAGACAGGATGAGAAATAAGTGTAATATGTCCCTTTTAAAGGAAAAAAACAGGTTCATGAGGTTAAATAAGACCATTACGGTTATTACCCTGAAAACATACTAAAACTGTTTACTATTATTATTATTATTATTATTATTATTATTATTTGGGGGCTCAGTGAGTGGTCGTCCATTAACCACATGGTTGGCGGTCGAAGGTTGAATGAGACACTGAACCCCAAGTTACTCCACGGGTGCTTTATAGAAGCCCACTGCTACTAAATGCTTAGGATGGGTTAAATGCAGAGGTCACATTTCATGTATGTATGTGACCGTTTTAATAAAGTTTAAGTTTAAGATTATCAGAAAGATGGTGAGAAAATGTTGCTAATAGTTTAGCCCTCTGCTAACCATAGCCATCACGACTGCACTCATGCAGAAGGCTAAACTATTAGAGAGATGGAGAGAAAATGTTGAAAAGTGCCGCCCTCTGTTATGATTACACGCTATAAATAAAATTGAATCGAATAAAAAATAAGCCTGAATCAAGTAATATGATATAAGAATTCTGACAAATAAACGGAGCCACCCTGCCCAGAGAGGAATGCAAGCAATGAGAAAAGTAAAGGGAGCTCGCAGATAGCTATCATCTAACAACATCAGAAGGCCTAATCTTGCCAGTGAATTTGCCATTTCCTGTCAAATAGCCAGCGTGTGACACAGCGGTTATGCTTGTGTGATGACAGCGAGAAGAAGCAAAGAGGGAAGCCAGGATAGGGTGTACTGACTGTATTTGTGATCTTGATAAAAGAGAAATACAGGAGAGGAACGGGGAAGTGCTGAAAGAAAGAGAGGAAAAAAGGGATAACGCAGAAAAATGGTCCAGTCAGGAGTCGTTATCTGTGAGATCATCTTCAATTAACTCACTGTCGTTTAAGACTGTGGGCTCAATCCATCAGCCACCAAGACACCAAGAGGATCTGCATGAGTGCAACAAAGCTCCACGCCCACAACGCAAAGGGCTGGGGGGGAAGACTCATCATCCAACACAACATAAACCAGTCTAACGTGATGAGGGAGAAGATATGCTTTAATGCGTTTTTCTGTAAAGTAAAATAGAAAAATGATTTGATAATTATCTCACTTAGAGTCAACCTCATGCTGTCAGCTGCCCTGCCTTTTCTTACTCACATTGTAAATGAGCAAATAGACATGACATGATGGGTCAAAGTGACAGACGAGTGTCCTGCGGTGATCTAAATCTAAATCTAGTTGGTTTGCCCTTGGTTAATCAGCAGTATAGAAATTTTAGATCTCAATCAGAAGCGTAACGTATCTCAGAAAAACTCCCTGGGGAGAGCTTCCACATTCCTTCTAACAACACCCTGACATCTTATCTCACTGTCACTATGACGATCTGACATTGCAGCTGGTCTCACTTCCAGAAACACCTCCAATGATAGGACAGTGATCAATTATTAATTACCAAGAATGTTTTTTATTTTATTTTAACAAAGCACTTTCCAGACCTTCTCCAATCAGCTCTTTAATACATTATAAACTGGGAAATACACTTAGTGAATAAGCTGTGTCCTCATTGGCCGTGCAGATGAAGGGGGGGGGGGGGGCTGTACTACAACATACCCAGGGTATCTTCTCATTATCTGGCTTCACTAACCCTAACAGTCACGGTCACGCTAAGCGGTCCTACGACGGTGGTTATCAACTCTATCGCTATCTGGATATGACGCATTCACTTAAAGGGTCGGGGTTTGTAGCATGTGACCAATAACAAACATGGACAAGTCTACTGTCAGAAGAGCGGCATGTCAGTTGAGTGCTCTTGAGACAAACATTAGTAAAACCAAAGAAATGGTCATATCCAGTAAACACTACATTCCAGACTGATGCCAGCCCTTAAAAATCATGGGGCTCCCTGTTGAAAAGGTTAGCTGTGTTAAATACTAGGAACTTATAAAGATAGCCACAAGGACTGTCAATCGATTCAAATATTGAATCGTGATTTATCGCAAATTAATCGCACATTTTGCAGAAGACACACTGCAGAGGAGTTAGTTTAGCTCTGAGAATATCTAGTGAATGTACACTGGACGTTTGTGCAGAAATAAATGCTGCAGCTCCTCCAGACCAACAGAGGTTTCCCGTGTGTTGTGAAGTGACGGCACTCTGGAGAGAGAAACCTTGTCGTCTCGTTACCGACCGGTTGCCGGTGTCTTCCTGCTCTCTCCGGCTGCGGGCGGAGGGAGACGAGTTTCTCGCTGTTTCAGCTAACATTACTGCCAAGCAGCAGAGTGATATTGTGCTTTTAGCTGACGAGTGTCGCCTCACTGTTTTGAGCACTGCTCGTTCAGGTACTGTATATTTAGAGCGAGCAAGCACGAGCCCGACGCTGACTTTCATTGATTTCACGGCCAAAGGTGTCGCTGTTAAGAAGCATTTCTGAAAGTTACAAATAGTCCCTTTAAAGGTAGTACAGAAATAAAAAAAAATTGCCAAATGTTCCCATCTTTACATCATTCAACATTTACAGAATCATACTGTTGAAAATTAATTTAATAATATTCACATATCTTTTTTCTGTTTGCGGAATTTGTTTGTGCATTTGCACATATGTTTTATATTTTTTATTGAGACAAATCTATCTCCGTACATAATATATGTTGTAGTTGCAGGACAATAAATACATTTTTTCCTCTCAAAGTAAATGCCTTTTGGGCTTGCAAAGTCAAACTGCAGCTTGGTTCCAACATAGAGAGCATCCCTGCCTCTCTCTCCAAATACAAACGAAAATTATCTGTCGGCAAGAGGAACCACGCTAGTTCATCCATGAGGAAGTTTACCTCCATGGCTGGAATAATGAACAATGCCCTGCTTCAGATGACGGACACACAGGCAACAGAAAAGCTGAGGAAAGGCAGAATTTTACCAGAAATAAAAAATCGAATCAAATTAATTTGTTATGCTCTATCAACATACTGTATGTGACTATAATACTTCTGTTTTTATATGATGAATTGGTGATATCCAGAAACACAAGATTACAGTCCCCGAGAGAGATTGCTGGAATATGGAATGGTAATGTATTGAAAATGAATAGAACTTCTTTATGACTGAAGTGAGGAGATTGTTATCAGCCCATAATGGTTTTAATGGCATCCATAAGCGGTTCCATTCGAAGCCTGCATTTGATGAATGAGCTTGGATAAGTCCTGCAAGGGGTCATCCATAAAAATGTCAGAAGGAGAAGAGGCATCAGGAAAAGTTATGGCCTCAGTAAATCTCCCTTATATCTGAGAGGTACAGAGACGCTGTGTGTTCCAGGCATATAGACTGTATGTATGCAGTGGACGTAGTCACTGTGATGTCACCCATTGGTTTGTGGACTATGGTTTTAATGCCTCGAGTTTGGTATTTTGGTCATCGCCATCTTGTTTTTTGTTTTTTTTGGAACCAGAAGTGACACGAAAGGAAATTTTTAGGCAACCAAAATGTTCCTATTAACTTTCATGAACTGAAAAAACACTGTTTTTGAAGGGTTAAAGTTCTAAGATGAAAACACGGATAACTCCCAGACCGGACGACGCCGTGGTAGCGACCTGTCAATCACAAAGTAGCCACGCCCTAAAGCATCCCCTGCTTTATGGTCTATTTGATTCTAAAGGAGACCATCATTTTCTAAATGAACATCATGCTGTATTGAAAAAGACTTGAAACTAGCGATTGAGACCATAAACTCATGTTTGCAATGTTTACTAAGGTAACTAGAATTGCACTCGGAGAGCGCAGACCTACGCCAAGGTGTGACTTTAAAAACAGATCCCAGCTCACAGCTGGCGGTACCGTGAGGTGTTCGGTTTATTATTAACACGGTGTGTTTCCGTGTAACGTATCAGCGGATGCCTCTCTCATTCAGCAGCCTTGTTATGTCTGTATAATCTTAAACTACGTTGTCTCTCATCCCGTCATCTACCGCTTTGTTCTTTCTCGCCGCGGACGGCCGGCAGCTTCCGCACACACATCCACACACGTATCTCTCTGCTCTCAGAAGGAGGCGGGGTCACGCCTCATCAACGCGTCATCAGTTACACTACGCATGTGTTATACCCTGTGGTTTTAATGCTCAGGCTGATCGAAATTCTTAAAAATATTCCTGAAACCGGATCGCCACCAAAATCTAATTGATTGTTCATTGTGCCACACTCCACCCCTCCAAAAAATGTCATTCAAATATATTGTGGACTTTTGGAGTAATCCTGCTAATGGACAAACAAACAAACAAACTAACTAACCAACAAACCAATTCCAGTGAAAACATAACCTCCTCTCTAGGCCTTCGGCCTTGGCGGAGGTTATAAATCAAGTGAGAAGTAGGCTAATTTTCTCATAGACTTCTAAACAATCAGAGGAGTCGCCCCCCTGCTGGCTGGTAGAAAGAATGCAAGTTTAAGACACTTCCGCATTGGCTTCACTTTTCATAACCGGAAGTTGCCACCTGGTTCCAGCAGCCAAAGAATGTCATTTGTGCCTTTTTCTCGAACGTTTCAACTGAATTTGCTATAAATTATGACATTTGCTCTAAAATTTTGCAATTCTTATTTTATTTAAATATTCTGGTTTGGTTCATCGGTTTCAAGAACATTCCCGGAGGGTCTTCATACAGTGTTTTGTCAGTGAACTGGTGTATTTAAAATGTGTCTGTAATCCAGCTAAATATTTTGACTGTGAACATTTTTCCTCAAACATTTCTCATTTTCTTTGTCATTTTATCGGCAGACTTCCTCACAGTTGGCCAACATTTCCCGAGTGTGCGTGTCTGTGCTATTTCAAATACTCACTTAAGAAATCTACATCACCTCAGATATTAGAGTTGTATGATAAATTAGTAAAAAAATCTCTGACCAAGGAATAATATGGATTGTTTTGTATAAATCATTAATATTATGACAGGCCTCAGTGGCACCAGGTTAATGGTTATAGTGTGAATATGAATCTGAAATAAATAAGTAATTGGCTCATACATAACTGGGTGACATCATGATTTATGATGTGTGGATTTTCCTGCAGATTTCTGCATCGTTGACTATGATAAATCAGTGTGTGGAGTGGCCATTTTGTGTCTACGTTCAGCTCTATTCCAGTGGCTGATTATGATAATTTTATTTGAAGGAGAACATGGTTCAACTCATAAACAGCATCCATTTGAGCAAACATCAATATCATATATCACAATCATACATTTCACAGCATCCTGACAGGGTAGGGTGATCATTACGTTGTTTTTATTTTAATAAATGGGAATTCAACAAAGCTTAGACAAAGGGTATAAATATGTTTTGCCAAACATGAGAACATACAGCTAGGACAGCTACGGTGAGTACAGTAGGTCAACGTTGAAGCAGGAAATGGGTCTGTGGTCAGGTTTAGAAGGTAACCCACAAATTGCGAAATTTGCAAAAACTTTCAAAAACTCAGCCCACAGCGAGACTCACTGCCTGACTTATCCTAACATTAACCATCCAAGGTCAATGCCAAATGTTAACCATTAGAGGTCAATGCCCAAAATTAACCATTCAAGCTCAATGCCAAACCTTAACCATTCAAGGTCAATGCTTAACCTTAACCATTTGAGGTCAGTGCCTAACGATCATCATTCGAGGTCAATGCCTAACCTTAACCATTCGAAGTCAATGCCTAACATTAACCATTCAAGGTCAATGCCTAACCTTAACCATTCAAGGTCAATGCCTAACGTTAACCATTTGAGGTCAATGCCTAACGTTAACCATTCAAGGTCAATACCTAACGTTAACCATTCGAGGTCAATGCCTAACCTTAACCATTTGAGGTCAATGCCTAACGTTAACCATTCAAGGTCAATGCCTAACGTTAACCATTCGAGGTCAATGCCTAACCTTAACCATTCGAGGTCAATGCCTAACCTTAACCACTTGAGGTCAATGCCTAACGTTAACCATTCAAGGTCAAGGACTAACCATTAACTGTGATGGATGTCTACAACAGACTGTTTGGGTCATCTTTTTACTGTTCACCTTTGTTTTTCTCTTCCAAATAACTTCATTGACAAACCTGGGGATTTTATGACTACTCGTGTTCCTTGACCTGTCAGACTGTGTTGTTGTGATGTCACCATGTTCCCAGAAAGCAAGAAGACGCACACAACGTATAAAATAGATAATACACAAATGAAGATGCACACACATGATGGAGGGGTGATCTGGCATAAGCTTAGGTGAGAGCCTTTAGGAACTCCTGGGTGGACCATCTGTTGGCCTTATTCAATAGGGAGATAGCAAGGGAATGATCGTATTTCTATTTCTATATCTGAACAACCACAACATCTATGTCTGTCTCTCTCTCTCGGAGGAGGAAAACAGGTTAGTTTGCAGAAGGGAATTGGGCTATATTGTTAATAAAGAGATTGAGAGAGAGAGCAGTGGTGAGCATGCTGGAGGGAGCAGCAGAGTGAGGGGAGCATTATCGTGGGCCGTGCTGAATATGAATGTGATTGCTGGATTCTCTCAGAGTGGGGACTGTAAATTAGAAGCAAGTGAGACACAAGTAATGCACCATGTACGCCTTCAACTGCACACCAGCGTATCGAATGGAGCCGTTCGCCCACACCATCAAAGAAGAGGGCTCGAGCAAAGCCAGAGTATAGGAAGTGGACATTCTGGAAAGGCACAAAATGGCTGCCTAGTTCATCCCTTTGTAGATTACAGCTCCACATATAAGTAATGTTAACGCATTTAGGAGGACATTGCAGTATCCGGTGTTATTTGGAGCTTGACTCATTAGGACCTAAAAGTCAGGATATCTCCATTTCTGCTGCTTCAGTTGTGATCCATGTTTTGTTTTTTTTCCCAAATCACCAGAAAGCCCTGTCAAAGGCATAGCAGGAAATGAAATAGCAGTTAATGGTCTGTACTAATACTTGGGCCATCTCCTCTGCGGCCATGTGTGCACTGTCCGCAATCAGTGACTACGTTCACATGTACAAAATATTACTGTTTTTGCCCTTCTTCCAAAAAAGACAATATTCCTATTAAACTGTTTACATGAGAAATGAGGCTGAATATTCCACTAATATTCCCGTTTAATGGATCTAATGGGGGCAGTATACGCTTACAAGTGTTCTCATCTGCCGTGAAAAGAAGGAAGAAGAAGAACGCCGTAACAGCACGGAAAAAAACAACAACATGAGACGTGAAAGATGGCAGCTGCTGCAGCGCTACCTCCGCCTCAACTCGTTGAGAAAACAAATAGCAAGAGTCGGGTATGGAAGTACTTTGCGTTCGAGGAGGATTTACAAGGAGTAATAATAGATTTGCAAAAAACAGTATGCGTTGCAGTAACGGTGCCGTCATACTTTTCTTTCCAAAGGAGGAAATACTTCCAATTTAGCAAAGCACCTTAAAGACAATACAGACAATATTGTTTGTTTTAAATACTTGAAGGCTACATGCTACTGTTCTGTTTTGCAAAATTAATAGACATTTCTTTTTATTTATTACTTAAAGGCTACATGTCTCTGTTTTTTGTAATATTCAAATGTTTTAATATAGGAGTGTGTGTTGAATTACATGGGATCGAATTACAATTGGTATCGAGAATTGTGTAAATTCACTGGTATTGGTATCGACTACTAGATTTCTGGTACCGTGACATCCCTATTTGAAAGATATTCTAAACTTGTTAAATCTGGAGCGTACTGAACTAAGCAGGAATCTTTAAAAGGCAGAAAAGTTCTGGGCAGGCTATAGCTGAGAGCAGGCTGGGGTGAGCTGACCTCTGGAAGAGGTGGAGAAGAAAGAGACCAAAAAAAAGCTCTCCAGATTTGTCAGGGTGCATTTTCACACCTTAAGGACTCCAAAGATCATGTGGCATGTGTCCCAACAAAGATATGGTTCTCGGAACATTGTTTTTTATTCATTAAATAATTGTGTGTATTATAGAGACACAGAGGTTAAGTAGTGCAATCATAAACTAATGACAAGAGAGGGAAAAAAACATAAATGACAAGATGCTGATTCTCTGTCTCTCCCCTCAGATGAAAATGATTCCTTTTTGTCAGAGGTACAGGTCACTAAACCCACAGAAGCTGGCAGAGTCGCTGCCAAGCAGCTGTCCTCTAGAATAACATTTCATAACCAGCTAATTTGAATTTGCCAGCTCCTTTCTCATCTTCTGGCACGAGCAGTATTTCATTAATTCCCTGATCCTTTCACTTCCAGGTTCATGATGATAGCAAAGGTGAAGGGCAGCAGTGGGTAAAACACAAACACCCCAAAAATCTGGTAAGTATTAGCAGTGATCATGAAGTACATAACTATGACCAGTCAATGTTGCACATATTTTAACATTTTATATACTTTAAATATGTGTTAATAATTACGAAATTATTTGTGAACATTTAAGACATTGCTTGTAAAACATCTATAAACATTATTTAGATAGATAGTTAATACTTTATCAATGTTTAATAATTGGTGTCTGGTCCATCTATATGTAATGGTTATAGATGTTTTACAAACAATTTCTTAAAGGTTTACACATCATTTGGTAATCATTAACAAATACTTAATGAGGTATATAAAATGTTATAATGTGTGCAACAATAAATACATGTTAATAAATACTTTACTAATGTAATCAGCATGTAATTGTTATCATCTCTTATCAGCTATGATACAATATAGAATGTATTAACTCATTATTTCATACTGATATAATAACATAAATTATAGCATCACTAATAGTTCTTAAAGGTCCCATATTATGCTCATTTTCAGGTTCATACTTGTAATTTGTGTTTCTACTAGAACATGTTTACATGCTGTAATGTTAAAAAAAAAATGTATTTCCTCATATAGTTGGCCTGAATATCTTTGTATTTACCCTCTGTCTTAATGCTCCGTTTTAGCACATTCCGACGGAATTGCGATGGAATTGCAACAGAATTGCGTTGCTGGGAAACAGCTTGGGTCCATGTGTACTTCCTGTCAGTAGATATTATTCACATGTACACTGCAACCAGGAATAAACTGGGACGCATTTAGAATGTTTACGTTTAAAACTGTGTAAAGGGTCTAAATATTGTATATTTGTGACATCACAAATGGACAGAAATCCTGACAGCTTGTTTCAAATGCAGAGTTTCTGGATACAGGCTGTGTGTATTTCCCTGTGGATTGAGCGTTTCGATACTTTCACAGTATTTATATAGGACTTAAGCCTGCTTTATAATAAAAAAAACATAAAAATCTCATGTTTTTATAATATGGGACCTTTAAACATTATTAATTATAATGTAATTGTTTGTTAACAGTAAAATAAGTATTAACTCATTTTAATTAACTACCCATTTACCAGGACACAGCAACAATAATACAAGGGGAGCACTAGGTGGTCATGTCATTTAGTAGAAAAACATAATTTGTGTTGATAATATCTAGGAATATAATAGAGTTTGTGTTGAGGATTGTTGTTTAATTTCCTTTTGGTGGAAAGGCAGAAACAAGGAGCCAGACAGCAGAGCTGGACCAGTTCCAAACATCAACACATGCCACATAAAGCAGCTTTGCATCGGATGATGTTGATGTGGATCAATACAGTCATGTAGCCAGCATTCTGTAATACCACACACACACACACACACACACAAGGCGTGGACACACACCAAATAAGTTATTACGCGCCCCAGTGAGTGCATTACGATCTCACACCGGCTGCATGATGGCCTCTGGTGCTCAGATGGCAAAAAAGAAAAGACACTACGAAGCAGGAGATGTAGAAGATAACTGAAGCCGCTCACACACACACGCATACACACACACACATACATACACACAATATAAAACAGTATTCTGAGAATATGAAGTGACATTTGAAAATATAGGATAAAACCTGATGATGACATCACTCTATTTAGCTTGTAATTGTTGGTGTTTTTAGGACTTACTTATGAGCCATGTAAACAGGGCCATTTCCAGACATTTTGGTGCCCTGTGCGAGACATCCGCCCATGAGGGGATGAATCTTATCATTCTAATAATTTTATAATATTTTAAATGTAACGTTATTTAGCTTAGCTACTCAGCAACTCGTTAATATTTTAGCGCCAATACTAAATACTAATGAGGCTCTTAAAATAGCTAAATCATTACAATGGTGTTTTACATTTCAGCCAATCAGGCTGGTTACACCCAAAGTGTTACTCTATATGATTTAGTGTGATCCTCTGTGCATCTCTATGGTGAGTATAGCTGTGAATCAATAGCATCTGGATGGAAGATGAATGGAGAGAGGGAATGAAGAATAAAAGGGTAAATGGTCAGCCCCCTTCTGCACGGAGAAGAATGTA
>CAKALG010013692.1:0-11577 GCA_916700815.1 Helicolenus hilgendorfi
CGAGGCTCCGGCCACACACGAGCGCGCATATGCAAACGCGCATGTGTGGCAACCCGCTACACTTATACGCTTAAAAAGTTACAAATAGTCCCTTTAACTCTGCGAACTGCCAGTAATCCAGAGTCAGCTGACCTGAGTGGTCTGAAAGGTTTATACTGGGTTAGGAGATGTGATAAATATCTAGGACCTAAACTGTTGAGTGATTTATGGACAAGCAACATAATTTTGAAGTTGATTCTGTGTGAGACTGTTAGCCAATGGGCCGAATGCAGGAAGCGATATATGAACATATTTTCCCTTATTTTTGTTCGAATCCACGATTTGTTCTTATTTTGTTGGTACCTACTGATGTGTGGGATTCAATAATGTTTTCTTATTTTTGCTCTTGTCTTAGGTAAAGGAACATTTTATAATTGGACGAGAACACTCTTACCGAGATAATAAAAAATTAAATACGTGCATATCATGTAATCAAATTTAGATTATTGTATGTTTTAGAATAATTATAATGATTGGATCATTAAATTTGTGGGCGTCTAAATAAATCCTGTTGGTCCATTGATCCCTACTGAGACTATAAAAACCCTTGGATGATACTGCGTGGATTACATACTGCTCTTCAATGCTTTTTTGAATTTCCTGTAAATGCCAGTACTGACACTCTGGAAAATCACATATTTACTTTGTTTAAGTTTATTTAACAGTACCAGTAACGGTAGTAATATAGGCCTACAGTGTATGTCTGTTTCAATGTTTGCCCATATACAGTGTAGGGGGCGTTACATGTTCATATCTGCCCTTGTAAAGTGTTTAGGGCATTATCTATGTTAATACATGCCCATACGTAATGTTTAGGACCGTTACCTATGCTTATATATGACCTTATATAGTGTCTATATCTATGCTATTACTTACCCGTAGAGTGTTTAAGAGGTGTTACCTATGCTGATAGGTATACCTGCCCATATAGTGTTTAGGGGACGTTACCTATGTTAATACAGTAATAAACAATCTGCCACACGACTTCAATTTATGATCAAGTGGGAGCCGTCATTCAGCACACCTGGGTAAGTGTCTGGAGTTGACTTGTCTTATTTTTTCTCTAAACAGAAGATGTAAGTGAAAATATAAGAGAAATGTAAGAATATTGTGCAAGAGGCTCAATGAGGTGATGCTTCATGCTCTGGTTTATTTTAGAATAGAATAGAATAGAATAGAATACTTTATTGTCATTGTCACGAAAACAACGAAAAACAGTTTAGCAGCTCTTGCAGTAAAAACAAACATTGAAAACAACCATAGAAACATTCACATCACAAGTAGACAGAAAAATAAGTGGATCATCATAAAGTGCATGTGCCATTGAATATTGTTCAGCAGTTAGTGCTAGTGCTAGTGTCCTCAGCCTTTTGGAGGGGGGCGGGGGGGGTTCCATACATTTGACAGCCTGTGGGTAAAAGCTGTTTCGTAGTCTGTTTGTGCGTGTTTTAATTTTCCTGTATCTCTCTTCCAGATGGAAGGGGAGCAAATTTTCTAGTGTCTCTTGTGTCTCCTCCTCCATTGTGTTCCATGTCCCCGGCTTGTGTGTGTGTGTGTGTGTGTGTGTGTGTGTGTGTGTGTGTGTGTGTGTGTGTGTGTGAGAGAGTCTCTTCCTGTCCTGCAGTCTACTTGGGCCCAATCTACCTGCACACCTGCTGCCAATCAGCTCGTCACCTCTCCTAGCTCCCTGCTCTGCACACACCTGTGATCAATTCACTCGTCAACTCCTCACTATTTTAACCCTGGCTTTCCTTCCTGTCCTCACACAGATCATTATCTCAACTACCGTGGTAGCCACGCTCTGGCCAAGCTTAGTAAGTTAAGTTCCTTATATTCTTAACCTGTACTTTATTTGTGTCTGTTTTCCTATGCTGATTCTTTTCGTCCTGTCGGCCTGCCTGCTTGCTCTCCTATATGCTACCCTGGTGCAACCTCAGCCTACCTCCATCACTCACCCTCGTTCAGCCTGGTCACTCAATAAACCTTCTTAAAACTTCACCGACCTCCTCGTTACAACCCTGACATCAGCATTCTGAGTCAGCCGAAGCTCTCAAAGCTGTAATGGTAATTAATAACATAACTAAATTAAATAGAAATATCAATAGATAAATATGGTTCTTCTACTATTTGCCATTTGATCCTGGAGCTAAGGATTGTAGCAGACATCTACTTACATTGGAGTCAGTGTGTTCTCCGCAGTGCAGCCGTTCAGTCTGATCAGGTCGAAGCAGAAGTCACAGTGCGGCATAAGTCACAGATCTGTGAGCTAGAACGAAACTATGAGAGGAAGGAGGAGTTAATGGAAGGATGATCAAAATATCACTCCTGTTGTTCCTGCAAATAAAGCTATAATTCACACACTTTTCACATAATTGTACTACTACAAATACATAGCAGAATGTGAAAATACCACAACTTCCCTTAATGTACGAACCAATGATCAAACTAAAGTATTCTAAATAGAGAAGTGACACATTCAGAGTTATTATAATGAGATAGTGGCTTTACTGGTTTAGATGGAGGATAGCTTTCATGTACCGCAGTGAGAAGGAAAAGAAACTCTCACTCTCCTCTATTATTACATACAAAAGAAACTTTATATATTGCGAATGCATTTATTGAATATTGTTCATATTGAAATGTGATTACTAGGATTATTAAAATGTGCTTATAAAGTTTAAATTACAGAACAGTAAATACATGTTTAAATCCAGGTACAATGTTGTCAGCTTTTCACTGAATAAAATACAAATAAATGTATGAAGAAAATGGGCTTCACTTACCTAAGAAACTGAAATTACGTTAGATGCCTTGTCAAAAAATGGAAATAATAATAAATAAATAAAAAATTCTATACTACTATATTATACTAAAATATTCTACTAAATACCCTAATATATGCAAATGTATGTGCAGAAATGCTTCTGGTGTCATTTAGACTAGTTCTCTATTTAGAGCTAAGGGACTTTTGTTGGCTCACATGCAAATAACAAATCACATTACAGCAGCTGTGTGAAAATGAACCAACAGCTGCAGGATGTGGAGGTTTTCGAGTTTTGCTTTATTGAACTGTACGCAATGAAAATGACATTTTCCTGACCAGGCTCCAGTTTCTTTTTCTATATTATCTAACATAAAAAAGATACTGTATAAATAAAAATGAAAGTATGAATTCTATTCAAATGTAATCTTTACAGAAACTCTAATTTTCTGTTGAGCGTAGAGGACGGTTCAGGTCACCGCTTGGAGAAGTTAATCTTCTTCTTCTGTTTTTCAATTACTGGCTTTTTAACAGTCAGCTCTTCATCTGTTTGACTCTGTAAAATCCAGATCCAGTCGTCACACAGGGGCAAAACATCACATAGACTTGAATAGACTATCAAAAAGTAAGCACAACTACAAGCCATGTATTCCTTTCTGTAGGCCTATAAGGCAAGAATGCTTAATTATACTTTTTAAGTATAGCTCGATCAAAACATTAAGTACAAATAGGCCTACAAGCCAAGTATACTTAGACTTTTCTGTATACAGAGTTGTATGTATATAGAGTTGTGTCACAATAAAGGTTGCCTACTCTTGTGTGGTTTGTATTGTTTTACAATCTTTAACGACAGCGGGTTGCCAACAGGATATTTGGCAACATTTGTTGTGTTTTTTCCACATTTTTCTCATGAAGAACGTCTATTTATTGTTCAGTTCAAATGCTTTCATATATCTTACGGTACACAGTCACTGTGGACTGATGCCAAACATTTAAAGTTTAGTATATTCCCGCCTGACTCTGTTGTTGAGTTGACCGTGTTGACTTTAAATAAATAATAATAATAAATAATTAATTATCTGGATAAGTGTGTAAATTGAAAATAGAAAAAAAAAAGAAGCTATTTGTGACGCTGGTGCAAATGTGTAAAAACCAACGGTAACACTTAATTTTACAGATCAATGTCATGGTAATTAGGTGATAATTAGCACGTAACCTATTTGAAATTTCTTTGGAATTACTGCCAAATCGCCCCAATATTTACCTTAATTTATCGAAAATTACTTTATTATAAACATGATTTAATAATTATATGCTCAAATAGCATATAATCCTTAAAATAGGCCTTTTAAGCTTGAGAATTGGCTGTGCACTGCTCTTCATCGGAGATGGAAAACCAGAACTAATGGAAGACACATTTGATCCTTGTGTGGCTTATTGTCTAACCAAATGTAACCTGGTAGCTAATGTCATGATTCAGGAAGTTTTTTGAGAAATTTCAAATAAGTTATTTGCTAATTATTTTGCATTTTTCTGCACAGTATATCAATTAAGTTTGTATTATTTTCCTGGAAATGTATTGAATAAATCAACAGCTATTGGGGAATAGCAGAATATAATTCTTAAATAATGTTTATAATAAAGTAATTTTCAATACATTTTGAGGTAAATATTGGGGTAATTTGGCAGTAATTCCAAATAACTTTCAAATGGGTTACTTGCTAATTATCACCTAATTACCATGACATTTGTGGACCTGCAAAATGAAGTGTAACCCAATAAACTCCTCCATCTGTCACATTAAAGCTGTAAAAGTCTCCTTCAGATACAGTGATACATCAGTTATTACATACATCAGTGGCAGGATGTTGCATGTAGTTTTTCTTGTGCAATTTCAGTAGAAATCACCTAGATGGAAACAGTTGCAAAATTAGCTGCGACTGCACTGAACACACAGCTCATCTGAAAGAAAGAGGATATGGATTGCATGTTGTCTGTTACTCATCAGCTACATTTGCAAACACAATAATGCAGAAACTTGCAATGAGGATTCACTGTGATCTAAGTAGTGATCAATGAACAACGTCAAAAGTCAATTCTAAATAAAACCACAGTAATAAAATGCTGCTTAAGCAAACTCTCACATCATATGGCTTAGTTAAAGCTGCAGTTGGTAGAAATTGAGCAAATATGAATAAAAAAAGTTATTTTTATAAAACGGTCACTATATCCTGACAGTAGTGCATGAGAGGAGTAATCTAACAAAAATCATGTGCCTCTGCGTCCTCCTAATGGCATCTGCAAGATTTCCCTGAGCGGAGGGAAACAACCAATCACAGCTGAGCTGGAGTCTTGCCATCTCTGAGCAGCTGTCAATCACTCGAGAACTCTGATCAAACGGTCAAACTAGGCAGCGCTGATCAGATATGAATCAATATTCTGTTGCTGTAATGCCTATTTCTCGCCTCAAATGTTCTCAGAAACATCTTGTAGTGTACTGTTTGGCTGTAAATTGCGAAAGTTTGTGACCTGGAAGCCATGTTGAGGAAGTACCAAGCACCCCCCACCAGCTGGAGCTCAGCCAATAGGAATGCTCTCTCTGAAATGACCTGTGATTGGTCAAAGTCAAAGATTTTTTAAAGCCTGTAAACAGAGCCATGAGGAGGTGCAGAAGTCTAGTTTTCTCTCAGAACACTTGAATTACAATATGCTGAAAGGTCATTATGGAATTTTTGCCCAATGATGCCAAAAACATTCTGCCTACTGAAGCTTTAAACAAAACCTCATCAAATTCAATATTTTTTTTGTGGAGTTCATGAATAGCAACAACAGAAAAATCAGTAAAAAGAGAGCAGCAATGAGGTCCGATGGGTGATTTCAAAAGTGAATATCAAGTTTGTGAATTTGAGCTGAAGCGCAACACACAAAATAACCAACTTCCCTGTTAGCGGTTGAAATTAAAAACAGGTTTACTGAGACTGCATAGTAACGGCTGGTTTTGTTATCCTCTAAATATCTACCCTGAGTGACTTACAGTAAATATTAGAACAATACAGGAAGTTATTGACTTTATTGCGCATATCCTGTGTATGCATATGTATTTTAAAGCTCAAAAAGCTATAATGAATTGATTTGAACACATGAAACATTATTAATAACTTCATGTAATGCAAACAATAAACGAACACACTGCAGGAAAAAAACAAACAAACAAAAAACATCTGTCCCCCTTGCTCTCCAGGCAGAAATAAGGATTTTATATCAAGAAAAGATTAAAATACAATTAGCAGTTGAACGCATCAAATGAGCCAAAAGTGAAACATTCTACAAAAAGTCTTCATTGCTTTTATTCATTAACAGTGAACACAGCCCTCAAACACTCATTAAAATACTAGGTTTGTATGTTTGTATTTTTACATCAGGTTTGGTTATGTACTGTGTATTGTTCATCCTACTAATTATTTAACACACCCTCCCATTGTTGCAGCTTCCTCCCACATCACCTGGAGCCCAATTTGCTCCGCCTAAATTGTTCATTTCAGGCTTCTGCTTCTGCTTCTTCTTTGCTGATTCTTTAATCTCACGTTTAAAAGAAATACAGCAAATGGGTCGAAAAAATACAAACTGATTATATCTAAATATATGATAAAGATTTGCTCTAAGAAAAAATCAAATCATCATTAACAGACATCATACAGACTGGATTATGGTGAATTAAAAAGGAGAATAACTAGATAAAAACTCAGACATGGGGCACCACACATACGGTTAAATCAATAACTGCCAACTCATCTGATCAAACATTTCTGGCAAGATATCTAAAAAGCTGTCTAAATGTGACCAACAGTGCAGCCTTGTGGTTGAACGATGTGTCACATTGTACAACATGTCATGTCCAACTTCACCCATGAGTCCGGTCACGGTGTCTTTCAGCAGGAACCCTATAATGTGCTTCTGTGCCATTTATTATGAGCACAGATATTAACAAAATAAAGATGCAAACACAGGAAAATGAAAATCGAAGAAGAGGAATCCAACATACAGCCCACAGTGCTGAAAGCTGCCTGCTGATAGCTGAACTGTCTCTCATATGAAGATAAATGAATACATGCACCACACAACACTTCTGCTATAGGCTAATATTTATTATAGTTCAGTGCCGTTTAGCATAGATCTGATTTTTAAATATTTATATATTTGTGTTTGACTGAGTTTATTTTATTAAACAATAAATGGGATTGATATTCATTAATTGTATTGCCATACTTGCTATAGTGTTTATTTTTGACAGTAAAATGTCCCAGTTAGTACATATCTAGTTTGCACCTCTTTAATAACCAAATATAAACGCCCCTGAAAGCTGTAAGTATTTCTCCATATCATTATGTGATATATTTATAAAAAAATAAGCAACAATCAACATATTAAGATATAATTAATTAAGAGTTTAACACTGAAAAACTCCAACAATCCCATCAACTGTCATCTGATTGTGATTCAAACGTTGCTGAATCCATATTGGTGCAAGGACGTAGGTGACATCACCTTTTATCAACTGAGCAAACAGACTTGACTGACCACAGTACACAGTGGTAAACTAAAGTGACATGGAATGTCATTTTTTGGGAGGGATTTCCTGTGTTGCTAATCACATCCTGCCACCACAAAAGTTCCCCATGAAGAAAAAGGAAGTGCACCCTTATCAAATAATTGGTTTGGCTTTCATTATGACACCACTTCAAACACATTACAGTCATAATAATGAGACTTATTTTAGCTTGCTTGTACCAGTGTGATATTTTCCAGGGTGCAAATTCAGTTTGCAACTGCCAAGACACGGAAAATGATAGAATTTTTGAAACCACTGACTCGTGTAACCTATATTGTCTGATTTACACTTATTTTGAAATTCTAAAACACACTTTTTGCCCATAACTACACACGGTTATCTACATTCATTCAAAACTAAAAGCCTGTATGTTGTTTGCCAACTGTTACTCTCTGCCATTGAAATACCAACTCAATTATCAATCACCTCGTCCCAGAATGCACCTGTGAAAACACCTGTCACCAATTAGATCCCTTAGAAATCAGAGCTTGAACACTAGAAATAGGATTCAGGTTTGCTCTTTGGTGTGCTCAACAATGTGGGGCAATTTTGTAGAGAGAGAATTTTGGGCCTTATGATCCCTTATAAAAAGAGCAGTGTTTGTTCTGGGCTCCTTGTCATGTTGCCACCAAAAACACATTTCCCCTCTAAACTTCTCACATGGTTTCATTTCAATAATTGTTTGAGGCAAAAAACTCTCCAATATTTCACAAGTTAGAGAAAAGTCTGAAATGTGAACACAGATTTGAGAAAGTTTGGAGCGTTAATTAACCTTATTCGTGACAACCTACTATGACCAATGGATTCCTTATGTTTTGTAGTTTCATATGATACCCGTATCTTCACTCTGGCTTTAAAACTGAGCCTTCCACAATCTAAAAATCGCAAGTTGCGTTAATGAGTTAAAGAAATTAGTTATCAGCCCGAATTATACGTTTTCTGAAATGTACATATGTTTAAATTTGCAAATGAGGCATTATCTAATGCTTACTTTTGGTGAATTTAGGAGAAATCTGCAGGTGCTAATAGACAAGTCAACACAAATCCAATGTATGATAAATAAATATGATGCGTTTTATGTGAACAAATCAGCATGTGTGGCGAAAAGGAATTTTGAGATCTATAAACACCACACGTACTGATAAAAAACATTACAAAATGTCACACTCTAAACAAAGAACTTGAAGAAGGTTGTCAAGAAAACACTTGTAATGTGTAATAATAATAATAATAATAACAGAATATTTGCTTATTAAAATACATGTTCATATATTCATTTCCTCTTCACTTGAGTGTAGAGATCCTCTGGGCCGTTGGCGGTCTGTCTTAAGCCGTTTGCTGTCTGGGACACTTTGACCTGCGCATACAACGTATCCTGCTGCTGTCCACCGTCCTGCTGTGAGGTCGAGGACGGTTCAGGTCTCCGCTTGGAGAAGTCGATCTCTCCATAATGAATGTCTCCTGTTTCTGTTTCTCTGGCTGCCTCTTCAGCTGTTTGGCTCTGTGAAAAACAGACCAAAAAAGATCATGTACTTCACCTAATTTTGTCAACACTTCCACTGCTATAATGATGTGATAATCAACAGAATAATCAGCTTTTATTGGACACAAAAGTTGTTGCTGTGCAAAAAGAAAAATATCTGAATAATCTTATGTATATGTAGATACAAAAGTGGATTATTAAAGTGGATGGCTAACAGGATGTTTCATCATATTTCCTGTGTGTCCACATTTAGTCACTAATGAGGAACCTGCTCAGTCCGGTAACTCTCTAGCCTAGATCTGATGAGTGCAGACAGTGTGACTAGTTAGAAACATACTCATAACATATAATTCTCTAAAGTATATTTACGTACCTGTGTCTGTTGTGAAGTTGTATGTTTGAACTTTAACCACCTGGAAGACATAAGAGGACCGCCAGCTTCATTTTTCTGTATAATCATAACATGGCGCTTTTGCGTGTTTAACAAGTTTCAATACATAAGTTACAAAGTGCTTGAAATACAATTTAAAAATCATCAATAAAATACAGAAAAAGACAACAAATAATAATACAATACTAATAACTACATAAGAGCAAGTCATTTTTCAGTTTAGAGGATTTGAAAGCTGAAAGTTTTTCACCCATTGGTTGAGACCACAACAATTTTCCTGCTTGTATAACAAACATTTGATGCTTTAAAAGTGAATAAAAACATTTAAATTCTAAAACTCTTGAGTTTTGAGTCAGACACACTAAATATGTTTGAATTATTCGCTCATTCTTGATCTAGTGTCTGGCTGCAACGTCTAGACGGTTCTAGTTCAGACAGGTATACACTGCGTTACAGTAGTCAATACGAGATGTGACATACGCATAAAGGTTCTTGAATTACAAGGATAATTAAATCATAGATATTTTATGTAAGTGAAATAGGATTGTGTGACTGCACTGGTGTGCTTTGTTAGATTCAAATCACCATCACAGAGAATGCCTAATTCCCGCAGGGGGATTTTATATTTAAAGACAGTGATCTAAGGTTTCTTACACTGATTTGTCAATATAAGGTTTCAAGATGTTTTCTGACATCCAATCATTTACATAACTTATACATCCAATTAGCATGTCCGGTTGTGCGATAATGAGAGACTCAAGAAAAGGGAATAATGTAATCTGCATAAAAACGAATATCCGTGTTCTGTATGTGGTTATTGTGACCTTGAAGCAGCATGTAGACACCAAAGTGATAGTCCAAATATAAAATGAGGAACTCCACAAACACACTTTTGTTTTTGAGTTTTCAGTAAAAAAGATAGAAAGATATGAATGTAAACAGACATTCAGTCAAAATAGTGTGATAGTGTAACAGTGATACAGACTGACAAATCACCAGTATGATCAACAAGCTAATCATATATTAAAAATGACAAGAAAATATGTAAAGAAATACAATCAATTTGGGTGAATAAATCTGGATATGAACATGATTTGAGATACTTACCAAATGGCAACAACCGCACAGATCAGTACAATGACCCCAATGATTGCTCCAACAACTGCCCCCCATGGTGAGGACTGTGAGGAGCGATCAAGCTGCTTTGCTCCTACAGAAACAAAAGTCAAGTTAATAAAAATGGCGGCAAAAATTGCAGTGCAAAAATGGTGCGTCAATTATGTTTGCAGATGTGGTGTTATCCAGGAATAACTGCTCCTATTACAAAACTGGATGCAGCGCACTTCTGTGTTTACCTTCATTAGTGACATGGATCTCCAATGATGTTTGTTTACCAAGATCATTTGTGGCCTCACAGTAATAAACTTCATCAGTGACATTGGTCACCTTGACGCTGTAAAAGTCTCCTTCAGCTACACTGAGGGGTCCGTCTTTGCTGGTCTTGAACCAGGTGAAGCTGACAGGAGGATTGGCTCTGCTGGAGCAGGTCAGGTTCACCAGGCTACCTGCTGACACCAAACCCGATGGACTGATGGACACTGAGGTGTCTTTGGGAGCATCTGAGGAAAATGTGATTTATTTTATTCATTAAAATCAGCTGACATCCCTTGATTAATCATGTGCTGACAGGATCTAGTAACTGGTTGTCTTACATGAAACACTGAGCGTCGTTCTGTTCTCTGCTGTCTTGATGTCTTTTCCTTCATTTACAGGATATCTGGCTGAACAGGTGATGATGAATCCATCATGTTCGTCTGACAGAGTGAAGGTCTTCTGGATTTTAGTTGTGAAGGTTCCATCTGTGTTTTCCTCTATTTTGTTTTGAGGGTCTTGTTGGAGAGTCCAGGTGAGTTTAGGAGGGGAGTGTGGACAGGGAATGAAAGCTGAGCAGGTTATAGTGACAGACTGCTTCTCCTTCAGATCACCTGAGATCTCAATGATGGGCCTCGGAGGAGAATCTGGGGTTTCAAATCAAACATTTTACATAGTATCAGTTTCTACCAGTGATCAAAGTCTGCAAATTTGACCCTTTAAGAAAATTCAGTCCTTGTAGAAAAAACTCATCATGGAACATTAAAACACGTCGATTAAAACATGTGGATGTTCATAAATGTATGTAGATTCTGTCTTCCGCTGATGATAAATGTGAAGATCACCACATGATGACACAGGTCACCACACAAAGACCTCCTCCTTTCAAGCCTGTTTACATGAACATGCATTTTTTTAATGTA
>CAKALG010013696.1:0-26950 GCA_916700815.1 Helicolenus hilgendorfi
ACAATTAATTTTATTATTATAATAAAATATTATTACACAGACGTAATAATACGTAATGATAAGTTGGCTGCTTTAATGACAGAAAAATACTCCAATGGGAGCTGGTGTTTCAAAATAGAAGGGAAGCACTGGAAGTAGATCCCAGAATGGCTTTTTTTATTCTTAAACACTACTATCTTGTGTATTGGAAATGCTGACATTAGTATTTAATTTTTTAAATTTTCAATATTAAAAATATGTAAATTAAAACAAAGTTAATAATGCAAAAATGTGTGTGTCCTCAGAATGATACCAGATAATGTAATATGTTGCTGCTAATGTTCTGTACTGCAAAGTGTTACCACGTATATTGGAAAAACTTGAAACACCTTGAAAATTGTACTGTACAGCTCGGAAATGAGAGAAAAGTGAAATGTCCTGGAAAATTATGTTATCCTTAGGGGGGGAAAAAATAATGCAGAATGATTTTCTTTCGGCGAGAATGAAATGTACATTAGAAAAAAACAATGGGCAACACCCAGCAGCTGAAAGGGCTTTATTCAGGAACAAATAAATGGGCAGCATGAAGATATAAATTCTCCAAAGGCCCAAAGGTTGTACGGTTCTGAATGCACACCAGTGCTTCAGTGGAGCTTCTTGATGTTGGTCAGAGATATCAGACAGTAAAGTACTGCGTGTATGAATGTGAAGTAGTGTCGGAGAAGTCATCCCATTTGAAATATATTAACATTTTCTCCTATGATTGTCTCCTATGAACGCTGAATCATTTCTTTTATAATGTTCTATTGAGAAAATAGAAAGTGAAAAATACTGTATGTGTGTGCATACAAAACTTTAATTTTAAATTTTCTACTTATTTTATTTTAATTATTTAGATTATCGGATATTTTATTTGTGTGGAAGAGTGGTATGTTATTTTAACAAATGACAATAATTAGGGCGGTCGAAGTTAACGTGATAATATCAATGCAAATTCGCTCTAATGTCACTCATTTCTTTAATGCATTAACATAACTTGGGATTTTTACATTGCAGTTGGTTC
This sequence comes from Helicolenus hilgendorfi, assembly GCA_916700815.1. Taxonomy (NCBI): domain Eukaryota; kingdom Metazoa; phylum Chordata; class Actinopteri; order Perciformes; family Sebastidae; genus Helicolenus; species Helicolenus hilgendorfi. Next base: position 1,043 of record CAKALG010013696.1, read on the forward strand.
AAGTGAAGATACGGGCATCATATAAAACTAGAAAACCTCAGGAATCCATTGGTACCAACCATGTCATACTAGCTTGTCGTGAAGGAGGTTAAATAACTTGCGCCAAAATTTGGTGAAGAAAAACTGGCATTGCCATTTTCAAAGGGGTTCCTTGACCTCTGACCTCCAGGTATGTGAATGTAAATGGTTCTATGGGTACCCACGAGTCTCCCCTTTACAGACATGCCCACTTTATGATAATCACATGCAGTTTGGGGCAAGTCATAGTCAAGTCAGCACACTGACACACTGACAGCTGTTGTTGCCTGTTGGGCTGCAGTTTGCCATGTTATGATTTGAGCATATTGTTTTATGATAAATGCAGTACCTGTGAGGGTTTCTGGGCAATATTTGTCATTGTTTTGTGTTAATTGATTTCCAATAATAAATATATACATACATTTTCTATAAAGGAAGCAGATTTGCCCACTCCCATGTTGATAAGAGTATTAAATACTTGAAAAATCTACCTTGAAGGTACATTTTGAACAGCTGGAAAATATGTGATTATTTTGTGATTAATCACAATTAACTATGGACAATCAAACAATTAATGGCGATTAAATATTTTAATCGATTGACAGCCCTAACGATAATTAGTAATACTGTATATTAACTTACTTAACAGATCAGACCCTATAAAAGAAAGAAAAAAAAAAAAAATGAAACTGGGATTTTAACATTCTGCTCAAATCACCATGTAACTTTGCATGTGATTAGGCAAACTTGTGGTTTATATAAACTGCAGTTGTGTTTCCCTTACAACCCTCCCCTCTCTAAATGATCATAGCAGGCTGTCATAACAGAGTTGCAGATTAAAGCTGACAATGTCGCAACACATTTCTCTTTCAAAGGGCATTATTTGACCCCCCGTTGTCAAGGAGTGCAAAGGTTTCCACAGTAGCCTTAAACATCAAATCTTCCTCTTATGCCTCTTTCGCCTTTAAATTATAATATTATTATTATAATAATTAACACTCTTTAGTGAATGATGGGAACACTAATCTGGCCTTTTGTTTATTCCCTATAAGTAAAATAATACGTGTTGTTTTCTGCTCCTTCACTAAGGGATGACAGACAATCGGGAGATAACGTGTTCCAAATTAAGAGCCGGGATCACAGCATTGCAAGTAGGCCAACATGTTAAGTGCTTGAACCCATTGACCCATCAGGACAGCCTGAAGTGCAACACACACCAGCTGCATCAGGGAGAGCAGCATTATTGATGCCTCTCAGAAGCCAGTGCGGAAGTGCCTTTAACCTGCATTCTTTCTGATAGCCAGCAGGGGGCGACTCCTCTGGTCTCTCATCATGGTCTCAATCGCTAGTTTCAAATCTTCAATACAGCATGATGTTCATTTAGTAACTTATGGTCTCATTTAGAGTCATCAAATCAATCAATTGGAAATGAACTGCACATTTTTTATCTGTTCAAAATGTACCTTAAAGGGAGAATTGTCAAGTATTTAATACTCTTATCAACATGGGAGTGGACAAATATACTGCTTTATGCAAATGTATGTATATATTTAGTTTTGGAAATCAATTAATAACATAAAACAATGACAAATATTGTCCAGAAACCCTCACAGGTGCATTTATTATACAAATATGCTTAAATCATAACATGGCAAACTGCAGCCCAACAGGCAACAACAGCTGTCAGTGTGTCAGTGTACTGACTTGACTATGACTTTCCCCAAACTGCATGTGATTATCATAAAGTGGGCATGTCTGTAAAGGGGAGAGTCGTGGGTACCCATAGAACCCATTTTCATTCACAAATCTTGAGGTCAGAGGTCAAGGGACCCCTTTGAAAATGGCCATGCCAGTTTTTCCTCACCAAAATTTAGCGCAAGTTTGGAGCGTTATTTAACCTCTTTTGCAACGAGCTAGTATGACATGGTTGGTACCAATGGATCCCTTATGATTTCTAGTATCATATGATGCTGGTATTTTCACTTTACCTTTAAAACTGAGGCCGCTACAACCTAAAAATCGAAGTTGCGTTGATGCGTTAAAGAAATTAGTGGCGTTCAAACAATTTTGTGTTCAGGCGTTATCGCGTTAACATCGACAGCCCTAATGATAAACAAAGTCGGCTTATTTTCAGTATATTTAACACCATGTTTTATATTCCGTATGTATTTTCGTAATGCTAACATCACTTCTGTTTTTACTCTTGTGGTTTGATTTCGCAGCATTATAAAGGGCAGATACTGTACGTGTGGAGACCAAATGTGAACCTCGCTGCAATGAAAACTTGATAGAATATTTTCAAATTGGAGTAAAATGGAGTTAAAGTGTTTGCTACATTATGATAAATATGCTCTCACGTTATGTTAAAAGCCTGAGCCTGACATGCAGAATAGCCATAATCCACTCTGTGCTATTCCACATTTCTTTATTTGACTTTTATTGATGTAGATTTTGTATGGCATCTACTCTATAACTACTTAAGTCTGAATATGCCTCGGCGTTGGCCTTTATCATTTGATAAATGCTTTTCCCCTGAGTGCACGTCGAGTCCCCTTTACAAGAAATCCATGGCTTTTACCAAAAGCCATCACACCAGGAAGTAATCTCATAATGAATACAACAACAGTTTACGCACTGCCTGCCTTTGTAGCCGTAATATAAACAATGGAACTGCAAGCATCCAGACCTCCTCTAATGGAGTACCAGAGCAAACACATTCATTTAATCACAAGCCTTTCTTTCAAAGCAAACTGGCCAAGCAGCAGAAGATGAGAGGCTAATGACCCATGAGCAATAAGCAAGTGTTAGACTGAATGTACTCTTGCAAGAAGAAGAAAAAAAAAAGCTTTTACGGAATAGCGTATCAATATTTTAAAGCAAAGCCTCTATGGCACCCCCCACCCCCCTAACTGGATTAGCTGTGTGATGTGTTCTGACAGTATGTTGTTAGTGATACTCCATTTGCTTTGTCTATCATCTGATTTTCCCTTGGTAATCCACGGAGCAGCGTTATATTTCATAATTTGTTTTGCTATCAGGGCTGATTTGTAAATGTGCAAATTCTAATTAGCCATAGCTACTGTTTCTAATTTATTAAATATTAAATGATTCCTGTGGTGCAGTCTTTCTTCACATCCCCCCAGATGAAAGTTTGTGGTATGCAAATTCAATTGCCTTTTAGATGTCAGCAGTTTTTTTTAAATGTCCCATTTTAGCGAGTGAAGCCATTTTCCCCCCTCGTTGTTTGTTTGTCTGTCCCCGCTCCTCTTAAGTTGATATTTATTCATCTCCAGTTGTGTTTAGGTTTTCAACAGAAGTTACACACTCAGTCAGGCTCCGCTGCCACCGCTTTGTTTAACTTCATTAGTGTTGTCTGAATGCTCGTCTTTGGTCACTTACAACAAAGGATACTTTGCATACTCTCTGAAGTTAACGTGTAGGTTAGGGCACAGACGTGTTTTTTTTTCCCCTCACATACCAATCCTCATTGTTTTGCACTCTGTAAACCACGGCACCGTTTCCTGACAATCTCAGAAGTTAAAGGGGCAGTAGGCTGACTTTTTTTTGGCATCATTTGCGAAAAATGCCACAATAACCTTTCAGCATATTGTAATTCAAGTGTTCTGAGCGAAAACTAGACTTCTGCACCTCCTCATGACTCTGTTTTCAGGCTTTAAAAAATCTAACTCGAGACGGGAGACTTTGGCCAATCACAGGTCATTTCAGAGAGAGAGCGTTCCTATTGGCTAGTCATTCAACGGAGGCAGCTGTCAATCACTTGCGAACTCCGATCAAACGGTCAAACTAGGCAGCGCTGATCAAATATGAATCAATATTCTGTTCCTGTAATCACTATTTCTCGCCTCAAATGTTTTCAGAAACACCTTGTAGTGTACTGTTTGGCTGTAAAATGAAAAATAAATTTAAAAAAAGCGAAGAAATAATATGTAACATATTGTTTTGTATTCTATATGGCGATATTGCACACTGTTTTTTTTTCTCTAGTGTGACATGTTTGCATATGTGTATTAGATAAGTGTGATAAATATGAAAGGATATGGGGGAAATGCACCTGTCTGAGTGCTATGTTTATTTATTTTATTATATTGTATGCAGTGGAGCAAGTGGGAGTATTTTGGAGATTGACTAGAGGAGTGGGATGGTTTTGGAATCAGCTCGGAGAAATAATCTGCAGTTGTGTTTACAGCACGATGTAATATACGCCTTCAACGTATGCTTGTGTGTACATTCAAGTTGATAAAACTTGATAAAGAAAGAACAAAAAGATAATCAGGAACATCAGGAAAGCGGCATTTCAGTCAGAAGAGAGATAAGATGGAGAAAAAGGAAATGATGACAGAACAGGCAAATTAATTATGCAAATCAAATGTGAAATTTATATATATTGTAGTAGTAGTATCTGTGTTTGTTTAGTTTTATGTTCTTATTGTTCTATTTAAACACAATTACTCGTCTTACAGCACTTAACAGAGAGGGCAAAAAGTCTTGAAAACAACAAAACCACAGGTTCTTAAGATGCTCTTAGCATTCTACGAGTCGGTACAAGGTACTCTACAATCCTTTCAGAACTTATAATGCTATTAATGTATCACATAAGTATTATAAAACCATGACAATCTAGTTGCCTTTATATTCACTCCTCTTGCCTTTTCGTGACTCTTTTCCTCCCGCGCTCTCTCAGCTTTATGCGATTTGAAATGTTTTTGAATGCCACTTGTATTCAACTGCTAGACATTTATTGAACGCCCACTTATCTTCACACTAATTAAGTTTTAAGAAACACATCCATCAAGCTATTGAGGCAGTTAATTCACTATTGCAGTGTGAATCTAAAATTCTCCTCCTGAGGATGATGTACATATTTCTCACCCAACATTGTGCTGCTTTCTTCCACAAACGGGGTTAAAGATCAGGAGAAAAGGATTGTTGATGAACATCTTTCTTACTGACCTATTCGTAGATATAGATACTGTAAATATTGTTAAAATTAAGTGTATAGTGGATGCTTTTAATTTGACCCACTTAATGTAGAGTAAAAATCTCCACAAGCTTTCCATTAAAATTCAAATAAAAAGTAACTCTTTCACAAAAAAAAATAAAAAACATGGCACAGTAGTTAGCAACCAAGCCAAAATTGTACAAGTCATTACCACAATTTCTGCCATTCTTAACTGCGCCTCCTTTTATTTTAGCTCCTCTCTGTCTCTGTTCTGCCTTCCCCTTTGCATAATAAACCTCCACCCAATTTGTCATGAAATCCCTCATTTGCTGGATACTCAGAAAGGCAGATTATGCTTATTTTTCATTTGGACAGTGGGAGATGGAGCCAGGTGTTTGGCAGCAGCGGAGTGTTCAGGTGTAACTGTGCCGGTGACGGGACATGACGAGCAGCCGCAGATGAAGGATGAGGCGTGGAGGATTTTGGGAAGAGGGGCACCCCTCGACCTGCTCCCTCAAGAATACACCCGCTGATGGAGAGGAGGTAAAACTTTCTTCTGAATCACTTCTTGCTGGAATCAGCTCCTATCTCTTAATTAGCCAGTTAAAGCCATATTGGAAATACAGCTGTTAATGTGGGAGAACAGAGAAGGGGATTCTGCTTTGCTCAACAAGATTAATTCATGCCTCTTCAGACAATAGTGGTCTGATCTATAACAAGTCCATTAAAATCAGTCGGCTTTGGCTGTAGTCAAATTATGTGAACAATGTCGACATGAAAGCTGTTGGTTTGCGTGTTATGTCTGTTATTAGGACGTGATTGCAGAGCTTGAATACAAATAGTATATAATAGACCTCCTACTGTGAAGTGGTCTACTTTGTAAGGTGTTTTAATGAGGAGACCCAGTCCAGTTGGCTCAGTCCACTCTCTGATCCATGAATATTCATAGAAGTGGTTTGGTTAAACCTTGGTTTTTATGGCTCTGCGTTGGCGATAGACGTGTTTTCGGGTTGTCCATCCGTCCGTCTGTCCCTCCGTCCCATTCTCGTGAACGCTCAGCACTCACAAATGTCCATTTGGACTCCAAGATGAACTGGTTAGATTTTGGTTGTAAAAAGTCAAGGTCATTGTGACCCTACGTTCGTCTCATTTTTGTGAAAGCGATATCTCAGGAGCGCCTGTGCGGGGGAACGTCCATTTGGACTCAAGGGGGAGAATTTGGTGGTCAAAGGTCACTGTGACATCACAAAATCTGTTTTTTTGGCCGTAACCCAAGAATTCATATGCTAATTATGACAATTTCGTATAAATGTCTAACAGGATAAAATTATGAAGTGATGACATTTTGGACATTGATGTAAACTGAAACTTGACTGTTTCGCGGAGGCCAAGGCAAGGCGGTAATTCTACTTTAAACCTTTCCTCCCATAAACTCTTTTTCTCTCGCATAATATTCATAAAATTTACCTTTAACCCTAATTTTGTTTTTGGGATCGGGCACAATAATACAATATCATGAACACCTTTTTACAATCAAATGTTTTCTAGTATATGTAGTAGTTTTATTGTTCAGTAGTAGCCATGCAATAAAAAGACCTGTGTGACGGTTATAATGTGTCGTCAACTATGTCAAAGAAGTTTCAAATATTGTCACATGTTGAATAAGCTCGCTCAGTGTAAACGTTGCTGATAGCGAATGAACCATAGAGGTGACTCAGAAAAACATCTGATCCTAAATCATATTTCTTATAATATGTGCACAGATAAGTGATATTGTTTCATTCAGTTTGTGTCTTGTGGTCAACCAGCAGGGGTGACGTGGTGCGCAGCTGGTGGCGCTAATGAGCCGTGATAGGTAGGAGAGGAAGACCACAAGATGATATAAATGATCCAGATTTTAAATGTTTTATGTGGAATGACATGCATTTAACATGTTTGTTAGGCCTTAAGGAAACATACAGTGCATTTTGGTGAGAAACAAATTTTAAAAGGTGTGTATTTATAATGTAACCTTTAAACGAACAATGTGCAGCACTGAAAGCTAGCATTTTAAAATGGGTACAGCAGTTCAAATGTTGCCGATAGCAGTTAGCGTGTGTTAGCATTACAGCATTAGCCACTGACCAGCAGCAGTAGTGGGAATCTCTTCACCGGCTGTTTGTCTCAAATACTCGCTGCCTTGATAACCCAGCTGCACACGGACCACAAAGAGATGTGCCGAGGCTTTTCAGGTCGTGTAGGATCTAACGTTAACGTTATCTCTGTTGATCCGGTTCGTTTGCTTGCTTCCATGGTTGCAGAAGACTGTGTATGCATGACAATTTGTTTCACATGTGGCAACGGGGTGTTGAAATGGTCCGTGGACGAGATCACGCAGATCTAGAACAAAAACAGTCGTTCCGGAACCGGAAGGGAAATTTCAAATGAGAACTTACTGGCTGTAGCATTGTTGTCGGAGAAGCCAGTATCTCAATTCAGCATGTTTCCTTAATCTCTGATGACATATCATGGTCATTTTATGATTTATTATTACAGTAAATATATTACACATTGGTCCTTTAAGTTATCATTAAGCTTGTGTAAAATAATCATCTTTTAAGTCCTGCATGTGTAGCTCTGTTTTCAAGTTATAATCCTTAAGCTTTCAGTAACGCTTCATTTAGTGACTAAACCTTTAACAATGAAGACTATATACTACATAAAGAGAAAGTTACAGGATTCAAATACATTAAATGCATATTACAGAAAAAATGCCAGCCATAAATAGTGTTAAAAATTAGGTTTGAAATAATGAAAATCCAAAATGCATCTTATTGGCTGGTGAATTCATTTGATGTGAGATTGTCACTGTGTGGGTTGTACTTTGGAGAACAAAACGTTGTTAGGCATGTAGTTCACGATCATTTTCAGTACATATCCAATTTCTTTCTTCTCAATGTGTTGCAATGCAGTCCGCTGTTTGTTTACAGAATAGTGTATGTATTTCAATTAAGGAAATGTTTCCACGAAAAATCTCAGTGCTCAATAGCTTCTTCTCCCAAGCTCTGCTGTTTTCACTTCACTTGTCGTGCTTTTAAAGGGGAGTGATTTTTCAATTTTTTATATTTCCTGCCATGTTTGACATCATCATGCCTGGGTTTGACTTTTCTAGCAAGTGTAAAAGAAAAAAAAAAGAAAGCCTAGCCATGCCTGCAAGCATACTCATCTGAGCACACAGCCCCTATCATGTAAGCCCCATGAATTGAAATATCCTCTGCTTGAAATATCGACTTTAATATCTCATTTGAAAAATTAATGTAACCTTTTGATGTTAAATCCATACTCAATTTTGCAGAATGTTATAGAAATATGCAGAAAGGGGATAGGAGGCATTATGATGTGCTTTTTTTTTTTTTTTCCTGCAGAGAAATTACATTTTATGGTTGTAACACCAACCTCCCCTGTGTTCTTTTTAGTCCACGAGGGGGGAAAAAGACGGGGCCATTAAGGCAAAATGAAAAGAGCTATTGATTGGGCTCTTATGCCTTTTCTATTTGCTTCATTTCCTAAATGCATGATAATAAGGACCAGCCACTGAAACTAACAATACTCCTTAATGAATCGAACTCTAAAGAATTAACCTAAGTTTGCATAATGATTCACAGATGTTTCCATCAATGGTTCATATGCCATTTGTTTTGTTTTTGTGGATTCATGTTCCATTTACCAAATACACGCTCGTCTGCTTATATCATTATGATGCAATCAAGACATTATTTGATGATGTCTGTTTTGAGAGATGGGCTTCTTGTTATCAGAGATGTCTGGGGTGACATTTTTTAAAAGCTATCACATTAGAATAATGTCACAGTTGATGTATTGGGAGATAATACTAGTCAAATAGGAAACAGTAGGGTATAACAAGTACAGAAAGACATGCTTTTAGCTAATGGAGTCTTTTTAATAGAGATATTGGCATGGGAGCATCACAAAGAGGGAGAATGAGAAATGAAAATCAAATCCACAGTTTGCCAATAGAGAGGAGTGCCTTACTAATATAGAAATTAGCAAATTGTTTACCCACAGGTGGTCCAAAAAAAAAAAAAAAAAAGGTAGGACTCATGTTGCCATGTCATCAGCACATGTCATACAGACAGTTGAAGTGTTGCTTAATTGAAATTAATGTAATGATAGATGTTGTTTTCTCTCACTTTACTTGATTTTATAATTCAAACTCTTTAGGAGAAACAATTTCATACAATAGAATAAGGATGCCCCTTAACGTTTTGACCACAATGTGTGCAATGTTTTCATGAGTGAGTGCCCTTCAATGTTTGTATTTCATTGCCTAAAATCTACAACACTTTATACAGTATTGTGAATATTGTACTGTAACCCCATGTCATGTTCTGCCCTTATAATTTCATATGATTTGAAGACAAATTTAATGTAATTATACTCTGGGTTTTATTTTGTAGTTTTCACTCACTACTTCAACTTCTACTTTTTCTTTCATTTTACTCCCAGTGCATATAGAATACGTTGCAATAGGTCAACGATGAACCAGGATGTCGGTGTGCAAAATCAGTAATTTAACTTTGTTTTCGTTTCTCCTCAAAACACACATGGTAAAGCTTGCCGTTTTTATCAAACAGCTGCTGGACACATTTTTGGTGAAATATTATCATTGCCTTACAGCCGTCTTGCTCAACAGTTTGGAAGGTTACTGTATTTTTACAAACCATTACATTAAATCTACAGTTATCGTAATGTAATGTCCTTCCACCGCTGTTTTTTCTCACATTAAAACAGGTAACACACTGCATTGTGGGTTTTGTTTGTACACCTCCGCTAGAGCTACTAGACTTGTGTCCGAGCAGACGTGCAACTATACCTCATGCAGTAGTCACGGACTTGTCTCCTCATCGTTTGGTCCCGCCTGCCGGTTTCTATTTTCTCAACCGGCTTTTCTTAACATGAAGTTGTGTGATTGTTTTAGCATAAAAAAGAAAGCATTTATGCACACTGGTTAACAGTGCAGTGAGTTGCGCTGATGTTCATGGTGCATTTAAAACTGGAGAAAAAAATAGCTGATCTATATCATGTTACAGAGCTCTAACGGTGTAGCATTTCTACCACTTAATGGTCGCATATACTCCAAAATGAAGGCGGCAGTGCATATTGACAGTCAGCTGCAACGATGCACCTTTTAAAGTCCCAGTGAAATAGAAGTTAGAGCGTCTTTAAGTATTCCCCTGTGAAACTGAATATTTGGGCGGTGTACAGTTACAGTACAAGAGAGATTTAAATCACATCCTTCGCATTTGATTGGACCGCTATAAAGTGGGCGGGCTTAGAATGTGGTGCGATACGGAGCCTCCACACACACACCTCCCTTGTCGCTAAAAGTTGCAGATTGATGGATAGATGTCATGATATTATTCGTTGAAATTGATTCGTACTAACTTATGTAAGCACATGTCATATTTTGTTGTATAGGATGAAAATACGATTGGATTTTCATATAAAAAATATGAAGAAATTGATTTTTTTGGCATATATACTGTTAAATAGGTGCACGATATGACCAGGGATGTGATCTAAAAGGGTTAAAACAACATTTTTCATTTCATCTCGACTTTAATGTAGCACTGCGCCAATAGAAGAGACGAAAAAAACTGCAAATTGTTTGAACTATACAGGTTTTAAAACATTTAAAAAGCCTTTGCAAATGATTTGTAAGATATAAAATGCATTTAGCGTGTTTGTAAAGCCTTAAGGATACACACAGACCATTTGGTAAGCGACGCTGAATGCAAACAAAACCCCTGTTTGTTTACTCTGAAAACTCCACAGGGTAACTGTAATTATCTTTCATAAGTTAATCCTTGCCTAATTAATTCCAGTTGTTGTTTTCTGTAATATATTTACCCAGCTATTTGGACAGATATTTTCACCTTATATTCTTTAGTGTGATGAAGTGGCGCAGGTTTGTCCTACTTTATGTTGCTGATAAACTCTTCTTTGGCTACAACAGAAGCGTGTCAAATTGCCGTAAATCTCCTTATCAGCAGCGTTTGCTCATCATACACTGATGCTAGGTAAGTTATTTCCTTCTGGGCAAATTATATATTATGTGTCCAAGCGGCATATCTAAACATGAAAGCAAAACAAGGTTATCTTACAGCCCCTCAACTCCTTTGATCCAAAATATACTGCAACATTGTTAAGTAAGATGTTAATTGTAGTGTCTTTTACTCCACAGAGTTGTATCGTCTGATTTGCTTTGGCTGTTTGGCTTTGCATTACCTCGGGCTACGTATTTGCATAATGAGCATTTGGAGTTGGAGCAGTGTATCGTCGAGCCAAGTACACAGGGGTGAGGCTGGGATGGTTTCTTGAAATGGTTTTGAAAATGTTTTTTTTTTTTTTTTTCAGGCACTCATTGTTTTAGTAAGGAAACTGCAACGTTTGTATGGCATTTAAAACAAAATGGTCTGTAAACATCACTAAGATACCTGGGCTTAGGATATTGGTCTATACATGTAATGAATAGTGATAGCAGTTTTTTTGGGGGCCATTTATGACACCCTAAAAGCTGTTTTTCACCATTGCGATGAAAGAATGTGGCACATGACAACTATGCACACTGGGTTCGGTATATGAATATGAAAATATCTGAAAATGAAATGCCCTGTTCCATTTTCATCAATGAGTCCGAATGAGTTTCCTCCTAAATAGAGCCGTGTCCACTCCACACAACAACAACCTATCCAGACAGAGAATGTCTAGGCTAACATTAACTACACAATACATAAACTAATTGGACCCCAAATGTGATGCTAACGCTAACGTTAGCTGTTGTGGCTAGCTTCGTTCGGTGACAAAATATACCGTTAGCAAGTGAATATCAGCTACATCCCCATCTTCATGGTATCCCAGCTGCTGGGCCATCTCAAGCCGTTTGTTATCCTTCATTTGGTTGTTGAGGTAGTAATGTTTGTCGTACATTATTGAGGTGTTGAGAAGGGGACCGCCCATTGTTATTCCGAAACACCGAAAGTCTCAAAAATGTCCCAATTTGTCCGACATTCTTGTTTTTTTCCATTGTTCCAAGGCATGTTGCTTTGAAAGTACGCACTCAGAATCAGAATCAGAATCAGAATTAGAATTGTGTTTATTGCCAGGTGTAAGAGATTTACACTAAGAATTTGCTTTGGTTATGTTGATGCAAGTCAAACAGTATAATAACAAAAGAATAGATAAAGACGTCACTCTCCGTGCAACAAACAGAAGCACATGGCTAATTATTATGCAGAATGATGGCGATCAGTTGGAACAAAGGATTTCATCAGTCAAACATTTATTTCCAAAGGTGGAAAGGTTTCATAAAAAACCCACAAAATCAGTTTTTATGAATTTTGCAGATTGCACATTTTTTGGACAAAAGTCCGTGCTTGGTGTGAAATGGCTTTTAGCCTTCTTTGTGTAGTGCTATGGCCGACTGTGGCTAAGAGGTAGAGCGGGTCGTACCGATTGGAGGATTGGCGGTTCCATTCCACATGTCGAAGTGTCCTTGAGCAAGATACTTAACCCCAAATTGCTCCTGAAGGCTGAGCCATCGGTGTGTGAATGAGTATCTAGATTAGATCCTGACGCATGGTAGCCTCTTCCATCAGTGTATGAATGTGTGTGTGGGTGAATGTCGACATGTAGTGTAAAGCATCGTGAATGGTCAGAAGATTAGAAAGGCTCTATACAAATGCAAGTCCATGTTGGTGTTTGTAGGCAGTTCCATGGCCTCGTCATTGAAAGCAATGCTTCTTTGTGATGTAATATTCCCAGCATTCTCACCCCTGGTGAGACACCCGAGAGGATGTCATTCAACGCTGGAAAATGTGCCCTTGTGGCCCCTGTGGCACACAGTCAGTTCTAAATGAAATTTATCACCGTCCCACTCTGAAAACAAGAGTAGATTTCAGAGAAGAAGTGCCAGCTGTAAGGTGGCTTATAGTGGGCCATTACAGGGCTTTGCCTGTAACAGCAGCTTCATAGCAGGACAGTTTACCCTGCTGCTCTCTTTCGCTGTCTCAGCTTAACTCCATCCTCTATCCGGGGACAGTCGCCTGCAGAGGGGCAGATGGTCTCATTTCTCCCACTGGGACCGTCTCTCTCACGTGCAGCAGTGTTGCGGTGCTTTCTTCTGCAACATCGTTCCTAGAAATATTCATAGCATCGGGATTGCTTGTAGAATTAATTTTACTAACAATCTGTTTGCCTTTTGAATTTGTGTGGACGGAGTCCTAATCATCTATACATCAAATGGAAAAAGGACTAAGAGTTGGACCAATTAGTGTGATTGCTGACCTACTTTGGCAAGTCTGTTGTTGGTCAAGTGTGCTAATGTTGTAGATGTGTCCCACCCGTTACTATGCACCAACAGTACAAACTGCTGCTTTTACAATACCCTACTCAGATTGACATAGTGATATTTTGTCTTGTAACTCTAAAAAACACATCCACCGGAGGAGAAAACATTCAGCGCCACAATACGCAACCAATGGCTGAAATGCTAGCATAACGGCTGTAACTAGGACCAGGACTGTCAAAGTTAAGGCGATAACGTGTTAACGCAAATTTGTTTCTTTAACGCATTAATGTAACTTTTGTAATCTTCTGTACTTTTTAGGTGGTAGTCGGCTCAGTTTTAAAGCTAGAGTGAAGATACTGGCATTATATGAAACTAGAAAAACCTAATGAATCCATTTATACCAACCAAGTCATACTAGTCGCGAAGGAGGCTAAATAATGGTCCATATTTATGCAAAATTTTGGCAAGGAAAAACTAGCATGGCCATTTTCAAAGGGGTCCCTTGACCTCTGACCTCAAGATATGTGAATGAAAATGGGTTCTATGGGTACCCACGAGTCTCCCCTTTACAGAAATGCCCACTTGATAATGATGATAATCACATGCAGTTTTGAAATAAATGCAGTACCTATGAGTTTCTGGACAATATTTGTCATTGTTTTGTGTTAATTGATTTCCAATAATAGGTTTCAAATATAGGTACATTTAGATAAAGCAGTATATTTGCCCACTCCCATGTTAATAAGGGTATACAATACTTAACAAATCTCTTTTTAAGGTACATTTTGAACAAAAATGTGTTATTAATTTGCAATTAATTGCGATTAACTATGGACAATCATGTGATTCATCGCACTTGGATATCTATTTACATGAAAATATTAGAAAGACTGTGTATTTTGAGAGGACAGTGCCGGCCCCAATTACAGCTCAGGCCAGTTCTGAGATAAGCTAAAGGCATTTCCTCATCAGTCCCAGGTCAAATCTGATAATATCTAGCGATGGGAGAGAAAATAAATACAAAAAATGTAAGTTTCAGTTTATATACATTTGCACTATGTTGTGGCCTGTTTCTCTTTGTAATCATTAATTACCCACCTTCACAAATGCAACTCCTCACACTGGTGTAACATATTATTTTCCTGCATAATACGCAGTGGCCGATTTGCCTTGCATGTCCCACATCTCAACACCTCATTAATATTGCATGAACTTGTTAGTGTCTTCTACCTCTTCTTTACCCCTCCAACCCCCCCACTCCCTCCCGAACCTCCACGGCTGCAGAAGCCAGAGGGTACATCTGAAAGTCAACTTGCATCTCCTGCTTTTACCAGACTTGCAGACATGGGCTATAGGCTCATATCCATCCAAGGATTATCCTCCACTGTCTCCCTTCCCAAAAAAATCCTTATAGGGAAGTGTCAAAAGAAACAAGATTATTTCTCTCTTCTTTCCTCTTCGCGCCGGAAAATTCATTTTATGTGTGATTTTGACCCAAATAAGCTGGGGGTACAGATGAGTAGGTTCTTGACAGTTATGAATGAGGAGCGTACTCTATGAAGGCAGTGACAGAAGGAGGAGCGAACTGCAGGTTTCCAAAAGCATTTGAATGAATCATCAACTGTGTCGTAGGTCCAACACCCAATCACTTGACCTCTCATTAACTCGGAAGCATTCCCTGTTAAAATTCTTAAAATGTTCGGTGTTTGTAAGTCTGCAACTGAACTGGTGTCCATATGCAGAACCACTCCCTCATTACAGCAGGCGGTCAGGGCAGCAGCATCTATATGCTGTGGTAATGAAGACCCCACAGAGGCCAAGGAAAAGGCTACAATGAAGTGGGAGGGGAGGGAAAACGGGTGGAGTGCTCTGCAAAAAAGGTCAATACTGGAAGTGGAATAATGAAAAAAAAAAAGATGTCTGGGTTATTATTTAAAAATGCATCTGCAGAACAACTTCACATTTCAGAAAGAAAACCCGTAATTAGGCCTGTTATGTCCATTGTAAGTACCCCAACCATTAGCATGCATCTGACTGAGTGACTGTGAGCGTGTGTGTGAGTTTAATCCTGATTTAAATATGATAGATTCATGCACTGGCCAAAGCAATAACCAATGCATAGCCATGTCATTGACATCATGAGTATATAGCTCAGACTAATCTGAAAGCTATAATTTGAATTTAGTTGTCAGCATTAGGTGCATACTGACTGCACTTGGCAGGTGATGGGAGCTTTAGACTACTGACTAATTCGTTTTTAACCTCTTGTACTTCAACCACTCTTTCAAGGGGAAATTATTCTTCTCTGTGATCAGTGAGTCTGTTTTCAAGGTAGCTATTTAGCATTAAAAGATATGTTCTGTTCAAAATTATAAAATGAAAATTATAACGAGGAACAAAAGAGAATTGTTTTCTATGAAACTCAAAAATATCAAGGCAGAAAAAGCAGTAAGTGCGATGCATTTATGGTTAAAATAGGGCTGCAACTAATTTATCATTATCGATTAACCTTCCGATTATTTTCTCGATTAATTGTTTACACTGCATGATGTAACGTCCTTAAATGTCTTGTTTTATTCGCACCCTGTGAGAGCAAAATGCAAAGATATTCAGTTTGCTATAACAGAAAAATCCTCACTAATTGGCCTGAGAGCCGGAAACAAAGAATATTTTAGTATTTTTCTATCGATCGATTAATTGACTAATTGTTGCAGCTCTAGAATGAAGGTCAGAATCTTATCAATTAGAAGACAAAAGATTTTAAGCTGTCTGGTCCAGATGTTATTGGATTAAAGAGTTGACAGAATTCTTTCTTTGCTGATAGCAGGGGAGGTTTGAGAAAAATAAATAAATAGGAATGCGTCCTACCACAACGACGGCCTGATGGTTGTATTCTGAGAAGCAATGAATAAAACAATGATCTGGTTTATGTGGAAACCAAAAGTATCACTAAATTGCCGTCATACCGCAAATCCATTACGTTCTGTGTATATCATGACTGAATTACAGAACTGCATTCTGTGTGCCCCTCACGGTAGGCATCTTCCATCAGGTGTCGAAGGCACAATACCTGCTTTGACATCACTGTTTGGATTGTGGCTCGATGTGTCACACACTGTAGACTTTCAACTGTTAAAGAGCAATCATAAAACAAACTAGCTAGCTTTGGACAAACCAGTTTTTGGATTGTTGCATCGTTACCTTGGAGTTTGGATGTGAGCTTATATAGATAAGGATGAGAGAGAAAAGAATCGGGACCTTTTACAACACCTAAAATGCTAAGATCTTTATTACATTAGCCTGATAATCACACTTAATTACCATTTTGTTTCACTACATTCTTTCATTGATATTTTGTTCATGTTAGCCAATTTCCATTTGAGAAGGGGGGGGGTTGACCTTTCTGTTTTGTGCTAACCAATCAATAGTGAGGGATGTGTTCGTCCCGCTGACGGTAGCGGTTGCAAGGAGCAGTTAACTTATGATTAAAAAAACAAATATATGCCAATTTAAGAGTTATCTATGCATTGACTTACAAAGACATGTGCAGCTGCTTTGATATCAATTTTCTGGGCATTTATCTGTCACTATTTATCACGGATACCTAGCTATATTGGAAGATGACGATCAGTGGACGATTTCTGTAACCAGGAGAAAAATAATGGATACACCAAACAATATTTAAATTAAAACTTAAAAATTAAACTATATTAATCTTTTACTTAAAAAATATATCTGTTTGTTACATATGCATGACTGAACCATTAGTACATGGCACAATATTTATTGTACCTGAGTATAATGACAATAAAGATCATTATATCTAATAGAGATGTCACGAGAACCGATACTTTGGTTCCAAGTCGATGCCAAAATTCTGAAAATGTGACGGTACTTGTTTTCCTACAGTAGCTACACGCAGGTACACTAACGGTATCCCGTTGTCCCAGGGATGACAGTAAATTTCCCTCATAGTACTACATTGTGAACAGCAAATCTCTGTTGAAATTAGCAGAAGGAGGGTAACGTTAGCTGTTAGCAGCCAGCGGGCAGCACAGCCCTGCTTGGCTAAATAACGGAGCTAACGGCTAACGTTGATGTTATGATGCGCTCAAGCTCTACTCAGTAAAAATGAGTATTGGGCAAGGGTAAATTATAACGTTATCATGATGTGTTCAAATGTAATTTTGTATGAAGGAGTGTATGTTGAAGTACATGGGATTTATTGCTTTGTTTTTGTTTTTTAACGTGGTACCAAACTGGTTCTTGAGAATTGTGGAATTTCACTGTTTGTATCAACTACTAAATTTCTGGTATCGTGACATCCCTACCATCTACTGTATTATAATTTACTGTTTTTGTAAGGTGAGTGTGGCTCAAGACTGCATCTCCAGTTTCTCCCGGTCAGTGAGAGACCCAGACTGCACAAACAAAATTAAATCGTCAACAGAAATGCTGTTTTCATTGGAACGAGGTGTAAAATGTGAGGCCGCCCCATTAACGGCTGGTAATTGCATCTCTTTCAGATAATGCTTAAAAAATGACTCCGAAAACAGAATAATTTCCCTTTTTAACTATGTCTGCAGCATTGAAATGATATGGTAAATCTACTGAAGGACGGCACACCGAACAAGGTTTAGCCCTTTTCTAGTACGGGCACGTGTTTAAAGGTGGGGGGGAGAATTCTGAGAACTCTTTGGAGATTACATTTTGTTAATTGCCATCATCCATCAAGCATAACATTCATAAATGGGATAGCCATTGGACATTTAAGATAATGCTCAACTATTATGATGGATCATGGTTTCAGTGCTCGTGTTCAATCTGGTTAATGTCTGAGATAATAATTTAGCTTTAATCACTCGTATTTCATATATTTTGAAATCACCTCCTGAGGCACTCAAGGGATCGTGTGGTCCACAACAAAAACACTCACATCATGTAACTACTGAAATATATCCTCTGGACTTAGTTATTTGTAGCAACGATGACACATACAGTATACGTCAGGCAGGGAGGCATCTGATTGGTTCTTTACAAGCGGACCGCGAGGCAGTGATTGGTAGACGTTTTTACAGGATTACAGCAGCTACAGATGACGGCTCTTTTTCCGGTCCTTTTTCAGAGCTTATAAGTAATGGATCGCTGTCGGGGTGTAGAGACCATTTCAACCAATATAACAAATAGTGTATACTGGATAACATCGTCAACCCTGCTTTTAACATGAGGTTGTCACAAATTAACAATTATAATCATTAAGCAAATATGAGAGCCCAAAAAAATTAAAAAGAAGTACGGGTTTATGAATCTGCGAGCAGCAAAAGTGACTAGTAGTACATTTACTGAAGTAAAATTTGAGTGTTCTGTGCTACAGCATAGTATTGCGGTATTTTGAGTGGCAATATTGTATCCATACATGGACGTCAAGTTTTGCTCTTTTATTGTATAAACTATTAAGCTCTTAACAATTTGGCTGCTATTCTGTCTTTCAGAGGTTGTAGCGGGCTCAGTCTTAAATCTAGCATGAAGATACTAATAGCATATGAAACTACCAACCTTGTCACGTAAGCTGGTCAGGAAGAGGGCTAAACAACGCTCCAATGTTACGCAAAATTTTGGCGAGGAAAAATTGACATGGCCATTTTCAAAGCGGTCCTTTGACCTCTGACCTCAAGATTTGTGAAGGAAAACTCTGAGATGTGAAAACTGTATCTCTTTAAATAAAGCAGATGTTGACAAACTGCACAATTTGCAGTTGAAAAAAGGTAAAGTATCGCAATATATCTTATCAAAATCCTCAGCGTATAGCAAAATGTTTAAAATCGCCATAAGATCGTATCGTGACTTAAAGCAGCAGTGGGTAGAATTGGAGCAAATATGATTTCAAAAAGTTACTTTTATAAAACGGTCACTATATCCTGACAGTAGTGCATGAGACAGGTAATCTGAAACAAAGCATGTGCCTCTGTGTCCTCCGGTGCTCCTAATGGCATCTGCGAGATTTCACAGACCGGAGGAAAACAACCAATCAGAGCCGAGCTGGATCCTTGCCGTCTCTGAGCAGCTGTCAATCACTCGCGAACTCTGACCAAACGGTCAAACTAGGCAGCGCTGATCAAATGAATCTATATTTTGTTACTTTAATGCCTATTTCTCTCCTCAAATGAAACATCTTGTAGTGTACTGTTTAGCTGTAAAATTAGAGCTTGTGACCCGGCAGCCATGTTGAGGTCTGTTGAAGAAATACAAAGCACCGCCCACCAGCTGGAGCACAGCCAATACACTGCCAATAGTAACGCTCTCTCACTCTCTGAAATGACCTGTGATTGGCCAAAGTCTCCCGTCACGGGCTAGATCTTTTAAAGCCTGAAAACAGAGCCATGAGGAGGTGCAAAAGTCTAGTTATCTCTCAGAATCTGAATTACAATATGTTGAAAGGTTATTATGGAACTTTTGCCCAATGATGCCAAAAGCTTTCTGCCTACTGCCGGTTTAATTTGTCTGATATGATTTTTCCACAAAAACGACCAATCACATCTACCTCTTATCAAGAGTCTATGAATATGCAAACAGTAGTTATTCCAAAGGTTACCTGCTGGACACGTGATGTCTCCTTCACTGGAAAGTACGTCCTCACACTCCACATCACACTCGTGCAAAGTTGCATATTGGATCACGATTGGCTCTAAACTAGTTGTGATGTCACAAAATGTTAAACTAAGATTTAAGGTGAGCACAGAGACACTTTCCACCCCTTCTGCAGATGAATGTGAAAACAGTCTTTTAATGTCAAAATGAAGTAACAATATTTGAGTGGGGCGAGTTTGAATGCATAACCTTTACTTGCAATGGAGTATTTTTGTGGTATTATGTGAAATATGAATGGCCAGTTTTCACTTAATAGTGTTCAGTGTGTATCTGATTTTGCTGTGACCACCGCAGTCTTTATTCTATTGTTTGTTTTATATGTTAAAAAGCAAAGTTAAGCAATGGAACACACAGTCCACTGAGGCATCAAAGCTAATACTACCGTAGACTTAAATCTAAGTCATTTACCTCTTAGTTTTGAGTCTTTAAACAGTTTTCTTCTGCATCTGTTCTTAACAAACTGCACATGGATTATGTATTGGGGATCAAAGGTTACATCATCCATACATCATTCCAGTTTGACTTTCAAAAGACACAAGTGTCAGTGTCAATAAATGACAAGCAGGTGGAGCTGTGAGCAAAGTTAAGCTCCCAGTAACATTACATTTTGTGTGTTTTTTTTTTTCCCTTCCAAAGAGAGAGCCATGTGTTGATGCTTTTTTTCCCTGAGACAGTTCCTCCTCATAGATGGAGCCCATTACTGTGCAAGCCTGCTTCCACACAGTTAAGTCTACGTAACATCAAGACCTTGCCTCTCTGCACTTACTCCATATCTGGCATAACTAGAGGCTAACAGTCTCATTTTAATTGATGTTACTTCCACATCTCTGCTTCTTCCTGTGTATTCTGACGCTACTGCTGGTTGGTGCTGTAAGTGACAGTGTGGAGAGGCGCTTTCTAATCCGGAGGTGGCAAATAATCAGAATAATTTGGCCGCTATGTGTGTGCGTGTGTGTTTGTGTGGGGCGATGGCCTGTATGTACTGCTTGTCATTTTTTCAATTACTCGAGCTGTGGTTAAATGTTCATTTTCAGCAGTCAGCCCGGAGCAAAAAACTACTGAGCCCCATTAGGTTTTACCCACAGCCTCACACTCATTAGTTTTCTCCGGTCAGACGAGAGTGAGGAAGAAGCTGGGGCCCGGCCTTTTTCTAAAGAGGTCAGGGCGGAGTCTAGTGCTCTGTGCAGCCACGGCAGAGATTGTTAAGGAGTTTTCCAGCCAGTATCCTACAATAGTAAGATTGCCGTGAAGACTTGGGTGACCTTTTGTAAGGCAAATCAGCGCACACTCCTAATTGACCGTATCTCTTTTTTTCCCCTTCTCTGTCTTTCTTCGTTTCTCTCTCACATGTGTAGGAAACTACTGACCTATGAGAGAAGCTGATAAACATGACAGCACAAAACTACGGATTATGTTTAAATCCAGATTCCAGATCGGAACTGTACATTCTCTTCCACTTGCTAATAGGTGCGGGGAGCTTTTATCTTCCCTCTTGCATCTAGCGTGATGCTTTCAGGGGCAGTACAGGCATCATTAACCAACGTCCTCTGTTCGCATTGACCTGAGGGATCCTGTCTTGATTTTTTTGCGCTGCTTCGGCTCTGCCAGCTAAATGGAGGTTACAGGGAGATTGCATCCATTATTGAGGTATTCAATTCAAATGTCACCCGTTTCCACTTGGCACTGTTTTCTCTTCCCTAATGTTTGCTCGGGGCATGGGTGAGGGAGGGAGGAGGGGGGGAGGTAAAGAGGGGGACATCAGTTTTTGTGTCTTGTTGCCTCAGCACCGAGAGGGACTTTTTCAGCAGACATTAGCGGGGACGGATGCAAGGTGACACCGTTGTAAGTCTCGCCACTTCACCTTGCACTCTGACACCTGGACGTTCTCTCGCACTCTCTCTGCATGGTTAGTATCCTCCTGAGCACAGGCCTCTAAAACGAGGTTGATTGTAACTATTCATCATCCAGCCTCCACTTAATTGGACCAAAAGTAGATTGCAGGGCGGCACAAGCCTCTCAGGTGGGTGTGGACGGAATACAGTTCCGATCAGACGGCGAAAGCACTTCAGGTGCTCACATGGAATAAACCCACTCCGCCTCTACGTGCAGGTTACCCATTTAGCCACTACAGACTCGGCTTTCATTACCCGGTTACCCCCCTGTCAGTGTAATTCAGTCCTATCATCCCTCAACCCAGTTGAAATTAACAGGTAATTTGTAAATGTCACTTTGGGTTAGACACCTCATTTTCTTCCTTTTCCAACAATCCAGCACCCACAAGCTAATTTTTTCTTGTCTTTTGAATAAGGTTTTCATTCACAAATAGAGTTATGGTCCACTAAATAAATGAGAGTAATTGATGAGGGGAAAAAAAAAAGTGATTTACCGTAACCTATTAGAGTCAATCAATGACACACTACCCAGGATTCCTTTAGTTACCGTAATGCATGTCTGCCATGATTTCTGAAGACGTTCGTTTGAGAAGTGAAGTGAGATGTGGGGAGATGGTTGAAGTACTGTATTTAATATCCTGTCACACACAAACACCTGCCAACACACACACAAACGCATTTTAAACGACAGGTCCGTTATAAAGACAGGGAGGAATGCATAGAAAACACAAGTTTAACCTAAATATAATGCCACCGTAGAATTCTGACTGCATTTACAAAGACTTCTTAAAGGGCAAGACTAGTTTATTTGTAGAGCATTTTTCATATACAAAGGCAAAGACATTTTTAAAGGTCGTCAAAGTCGGGGCAAGTCTTATCTTCAGTATACCGTAAATAATTATATATATATATTTGTTCAAAATGTACCTTAAAGGGAGATTTGTCAAGTATTTCATACTCAAATATGCTGCTTTATGCAAATATATGTATATATTTATTATTGGAAATCAATTAACAATACAAAACAATTACAAATATTGTCCAAAACCCTCACAGATACTGTATTAAGCATAAAAATATGCTCAAATCATAACATGGCAAACTGTAGCCCAACAGGCAACAACAGCTGTCAGTGTGTCAGTGTGCTGACTTGACTATGACTTGCCCTGAACTGCATGTCTGTAAAGGGGAGACTCGTGGGTACCCATAGAACCCATTTACATTCACATATCTTGAGGTCAGAGGTCAAGGGACCCCTTTGAAAATGGCCTTGCCAGTTTTTTTAGCTTTAAAACTGAGTCCGCTACAACCTAGAAATTGCAAGTTGCATTAACGTGTTAAAGAAATGAATGGTGTTAAATCGAATTTGTGTTAACGGGGTATTAACACGTTACTTTGACAGCAAAATGCAAAATTCCATAGAGAGGCACAGTGGCACATTTGCGGGCGCACTGAGGTTCTTCATAAAAGCCTCCACATTCTGCTTTTATGCCGGTAGAATCATGTTTTTATCACAAATTAGAATAATCTAGGCTTTCTGATCATACATTTCACCACTGAAATAATACTGGAAAAACAAGAAATATTACTATCTTTATCAGTAATGCTGATGGTGATATTTATAGAATGACTATTTGTGCTTTCAGAAGATATTAGGTTCTTTTTTTTAAAACTATCATTGGGAACATGAATATAATGACCAAGCAGGTAGAGGGATTCATGTTTCATTTCACTCAGCTAAAATCATGAAAAGAAAACATTTAGGCTACATCACATTATTACCACAGCCAAAATCCCAGATAATATCTACTCTCATTTGAGGATATTATATTATATTGATACATCGCCCAGCTCCAGGTGGCATGAGCATAACATTTGTTAGTAGCAATAAATCAATTCAGACAAAGCATCATCGGCTTTCATACATAATGTATTAGTCATCAAGGGTCCAAAATGTTCGAGGGAATTTGCATAAATAAGCATGGAAGTCCAGATTTAATGTGAATCACTTCAGTTGATAACTTCACATTGGGACCTCTACAAAGACATATAAATAAATCCATCCAGCCATCCATATACTAGGGTTGTCAATGTAATGGGATAATAACGCGTTAATGCAAATTTGTTTTAACGCCACTAATTTCTTTAACACATAAATGCAATTGATGTTTTGGAGGTCAAAGTGGGCTCAGTTAAAGCTATAGAGAGAAGATTCTGCTATCCATTGGTACCAACCATTTCATACTAGCATGTCGGGAAGCACACTAAATAACTCTACGATGTTACGCTAAATTTTGGCGAGGAAAAACTGGCATAGCGATTTCCAAAGGGGGTCCCTTGACCTCTGACCTCAAGACATGTTAATGAAAATGGGTTCTATGGGTACCCACGAGTCTCCCCTTTTCAGACATGCCCACTTTATGATAATCACATACAGTTTTGAAATAAATGCAGTACGAGGGTTTCTGGACAATATTTGTCATTGTTTTGTGTTAATTGATTTCCAATAATAGACATATAGGTACATTTAGATAAAGCAGCATATTTGCCCACTCCCATGTTGATAAGAGTATTAAATACTTGACAAATCTCCCTTTAAGGTACATTTTGAACAGATAAAAAAGGTGCGATTATTTTGTGATTAATCGCGATTAAATATTTTAATCGACTGACAGCGCTAACTTGTGTGTGTGTACATACACGGTATATATATACTGTATATATATATATACACACATATATATACACCCTGTTACATGACCATCACTCAAAATAACATTCAAGCTAATTCCCCAATCAGTCAGTGCATCAGCTAAGTGGAATTCAAGACTGATTTCACCATGTGATACCGTGTGCCTGCAGCCCTAAAAGCCTCCGTGTGATTGATAAATATAAGAATTGAGGAGACGTTTAGACCGGGGAAAGGCCTCTCTCATTAAAAATATGGTGTTCGTAATGAAGAGGAAATAGAATTAGCACCGAGAAAGGATGAAGGGGAGCAAATTGCTGTAAATATTGTAAAGACTGATCGGCAACCTCCTCCTCCTCCTCCTCCAGCCACAGCAGAAAGTCATTATGTGGGTTTTGGATATAGGTTCCCCATGACCGCATATTTATTATCTATCTAAATAGAATCACTTACCTCTGATGCTGGCTCTGATAGCCAGTCACCACAAATATCAGTTCCCCCCGGTGCCTCTGCCGGCAATTTTACATAAGGCCAAATGATTATGCGCGCAACCAGACAGGATTGCATTTTGTTGTTAACTTGATCCGTGTTTTCCTATGAGAAATAAACATTTGTGGGGAGGTTTCTTTCCCCTTTTTAAAAGTCTAGATTCAACAATGTTTGACGTCCTCCATGGTGGAAAACGAGGTCAGTTAGAAAGTCAGTGAACTTTTTTTAAAAGAAACAGTGAAAGAAAAATGCCTCCTCATAGTTCCATGACTGTGATGTCTCCTCCATGATCCCGTATCTTTAATCGCTGTTCCTTATTTATCAGTATGGTGCAAATGTAGCTGTGTTTTTATTTCTGTGCAGCCATTGTTCAGGCATTACGAGTTGTGGCAATAAATATATGTATTACAATGGGGGATGCGGCACAATGCCTATTCATGAAGGCAACATATGCAGTGCTCAAAAGCATGTATGCACATAGGTATTGGCCCATTTGTCAAGCCAGGGGAGCTAATTATCTCATAGCGTGCGATATTGTTTTCAAGCCATGCATTTCATTGTTGCAACATTAAAACATACGTGGTGGAGGCAGCAGAAATGGTTTCCATGAGCATGAATGCATTAGAAAATTTTGGGAGGGGATGTTGTATTAGCACTCCACAGGGATATCAGCATGCTACACCTCTTTTGGTTTGTCATTCATCTTCCTAAGCGAGGGCGGGGAAAAGAACCAGTGGGTAGTGACGCCTTCAGCCAACTTGGCAGGTTAATGAAGGTAATTTGATTTCATACATAATGGCTGCCCATGCCACGCGGGGCTTAATTGCGCTCGGTGTCTGGGCGTCATTTCGTGGTAGCAGCC